>JAOEJH020503881.1:0-11771 GCA_025448215.2 Palythoa grandis
CTTCTTCTTCTTCTTCTCCTTCTTCTTCTTCTTCTCCTTCTTCTTCTTCTTCTTCTTCTTCTTCTCCTTCTTCTTCTTCTTCTACTTCTTCTTCTTCTTCTTCTTCTTCTTCTTCTCCTTCTCCTTCTTCTTCTTCTTCTTCTTCTTCTTCTTCTCCTTCTTCTTCTTCTTCTTCTTCTTCTTCTTCTCCTTCTTCTCCTTCTCCTTCTTCTTCTTCTCCTTCTTCTTCTTCTTCTTCTTCTTCTTCTTTCTTTTTTCCTAATCTCTTTCTCTTCTCGAGCATTTAGTTGATCTCATCATCATCATCATTATCATTATCATCATCATAAATATAAGACAAATAGCAGTAACAAACATATTCTTTGCGAAATGATTCATTTAAAATTTGACGTTTCATATGTTCCAACATACATCCAAGTTTTAAACGAATTATTTCGCAAGGAATATGTTTGTTACTGCAATTTATCTTATATTTTTGATTAAGCTTCGATGGCCAAATAACAGGAGTCTATATCATCATCATCATCATCATCATCATTTTGTAGTTATCATAATGAGTATAAAGACAAAATCTGACTTGTACCGAACCTCAGTTCTTCTGTATGTACTCAGTTAACAACAATCTTTATCCATCCATCCGGTTTTGCTTTAAAGCTGAATCAGCATCGTTCAAAACAGTCGCCATCTTGACAGCGTAAACGGGTGCCGCGACAAGCCCAAAATTTATGCAACTTCCAAACAAGATTCTGTTGGGGCAGTCAACCAAAACCAGTCGAAGATCAGTGACGCCCGTAAGCTTCACGTTCACAAACGCAATTTTAATTTGGATCGGTATTAAAAAGGTAAGTATTTTGCAATGGCAAACATTCGAAACGTAAATTGGAAATATATTAACCAATTACAACTGAAGCAGTTGAACGCTACTCTTATTAAAAGATAAAATAGTAAAACAATCTTTTATTCGATTCTACAAACATCAGATTGAAGCTGTTCCGCAGTTAAATAAACTTTAAGAAGAGCTTGCGCATGCCCTCGGTAAGTAAAAAGCTTTTAAAATGTTATTCTTGTTTAAAATGCTGTAAAAATTGACTAAGAAAGCGCTAAAAAATCACACAAAGCCTGCACCAAGCAACGAGAACGTCTCTAACTGGTGTCTTCATTTGTGAAATATTTCTGAGTGGTTTTAATTTCATTACGGTTCATTGCAGGAGAGAATGCGTACTCCACTGAATAAGCCTGACTAAGCAGCGCCATAAAAACTTTACTTTGCGAATTAAACTTTTTCATGTGATTTGTTTTAAAGCCCCATTGTTGATGACTATATCTCTGTACTTCTAATCTTTTTATTTTTGTATGTTGCTTACTTTTCAAGCCAGCTTTGCTTAAAAATAATACCAGTGTTTTGAGTGTTTGTCCAGTTTTGTATTGTATTGAATTCAATTCTCAGTTCGTTTTTGGATCTTGAATACCTGAGAAACAACATCGCTTTTTAAAGTCCACTTAATTCGAAGGACATTTTTAATCATACATGCAAACATCCGCACTGAAAAAGTTGAAACGTATTAGGTATATACTAAGACTAATATGTTTGGAGTGAGAAATGTAATGCAAAAACTACTAATACTGAGCTATATATACTTTGGACCAAAATATGAAGAAAATGTTAGTGATATCAGTGAAAAAAACCACAACATTAATTGTTGCAATTGCAATGACTTGAGTAAAGAGTACAGTCACAAATTGATATTATGTTAATATGAATTTAGCCTCAAGCCTAGAAATGGCGTGACTTTAATTTGAGCGTGGTAGAATTCCATGTCTATTTTTGAACGACTGTAACAAAAAAACAACAAATATCTGCCGTCGATATGATTATATTCCTGCAAAATCGTGAACATTTTATAAACTTATAACTTTTGAAATATTGATAAGCAATTTCTGATGTCAACAGCTGTCATTTGTATCCCGCGAACATATTGTTTTTCAAGAATCTTCCAAACAAAAGAATAGCTTTCCACTTGAGTTGAATTATGTAAAATATAGCGCTGGCTCGATAAATATTTAAATATGCACTCTCTTTGAGACGGGTGTTAATAAAGCTGTTCTTAGTGTTTGAATAACGAGAAGCAAACGTGAATTTTTCTTCGTATCAGTTTATCAAAATGTATCGCTTTTAAATGCACTGTTAAGAATGTTTTTTAATGAGCAAATTAAAAGTGTTTTCGAGTTTTGACCTGAAATATTCAATTTCTTATCAAGAAAGAATCACATTCTTCACTAATCATGCGATGCCATTTTAATACAGCTCAAGAGACCAACACGTCACAAACATTGCATATAGACTTTAATCTTTCGGATTAATTTAACAAGTGCAGAAGAAAATCTCATACTATAAAATGATGTCTACCGAAATCACGAACTCACGAAAGAAACACTCATTCTAAACACGTCTGGGCACATCATTTTGCATGATAAAGTTTGCCTTTTTAATTTGCGCAGAATTTATTAATGCTAGGGAATTGATTTTATGAATGAAGTAATTTATCGACCACTGTGTTTTTCGGAAACATGTTCGAGTTATTTTACTTAGTTAAGAAACTATATTGATCATTGCAGATATTATTTTAGGGCTCAACAATTTACACGAGAAAAACGCTCGAGTAAGAAGGGAATTAAAATGTGTAGTCATGCGGATCATTAGTAGGGGTGGGAGAGGGAAGAAAAAAGTTAATTGAAGTAACAAAATGCGTAGTCAAAGCAGACGAATAAATAGATCCCTGATTCTTCTTTTCTTTCTTTCTTTCCTTCATTTTTTTCTTTCTTTCCTTCCTTTCGTTCTTCCATATCCTTCCTTTATTTCCTTCCTTTCTGCCCTCCTTTCTTTCTTCTCTAAATATTCTTTCGTTTCTTTGCATCCGTCGATCCATCCATCTATTTGCATTCATCCATCCATCCATCCATTCCACCCATTCATTGACCCATCGACCCATCCTTCCTCCCTTCGTTTCTTCGTTTCTTCCTTCCTTCCTCAGTTTTCTCAATCCTTTCCTATACAAAAGCTCTGGTAACTGTTGCAATCTAACTATCACTAGCTACTTTTAATCGGTGGTTTCGAAGACAACTTTACAGCCTAGAGGGCTCAAACAGCAGATTAAGTAGAATCTCTCTCGATTGTTTCTCATGCAGTGTTTCTTAGAAGACGTTATCTGACAATATGCTAACAGGAAAAAAAGTAAACAAATGACAACAACAACAAATTTTGGGATCAAAAGTTTCTTTAGGCTAATTTAGACTGGAAGACCATACAATATAATACATCTTTACAATAAACTTTTAGATTTGAGGGTGGATGAGTTTCCCACGCTTTTCTGTGTGGTGCTTGTGCTGGTAATTCAGCCGGGGATAGTTCGCTTAATTCGTTTCAACTATACCCTAGCTATGTCTGGATGACTTTGTTTCTTTGCAAAACAAGTTAATACGAAATTGCGATGACTTAACAGCAGTTAAATACGAGTCTTAAAAATGCCTGAAAATATATTAAAATTTTACGCCGGAAATTCTTTTTTTTTTATTTTTCCTGGGGGCATTACACCTGGACCCCCTTACTGAATTGTATCTCTGCACTCAATTCGAACTATCCACTGCAAATTTGTGGATCTGCACCGGTTATTATAGGTTCTTGGATATTCTTGGGTATTACAAGCCAATTACCACGGAATATTAGACCATCTTGTCACAGAGGTGGAAGTAGGGCATTGTGGTCGTTGATAAGTTGTTTCTTGTTTCAGGCCATCCTTCCAGAATAATTCTGTTCAGCGCCTGCAGAACTTCCTCATGGTCTGTGGTATGGCAGTTAGAGTCTGTGCTGGTTCTTAGAAAATGATTAATTTCACTGATTTCCTCTGGCTCTTTAATCTCGTGTTTGGTTTCTCTAGTGGGTATCAAGTAATTTTGGCTGTGTGCATCTGTTTAAATCTTGTATAACTTAGACGCTTAGGTCATGTTTACAGAGGCCAAGGATTAGGTGAAAACTGTTTTCAATGTTTTGTCGTCAGGGATTATATATACAGGTCGTGACCATAAGCTTCGACTAACAAAAACTTTGTCGTGATTCTCATTAAAAACAAAAACAAAAACAAAAACAAAATCAACATCCTTACTTGTCTGTTAGTTGTTGAAGTGGTTAATTTTGGTACCCACGAACCTTTCCACTCTAGCTGCATGTTTTGGTTCTGGAGTGGTTCTCATCCTATAGGAAGACACATTTATATTACGAGGCCCATATCTTGTGACACTTCACTTTCCAGCAGGTTTGTGCAGTTTTTATCGTGACTTTATCTTGTACTTTTTCTGTATTTTGCAGTTTAGTTGAACAACAAACTGTGCCACTGGTTTCGGGATTGTTGAGGACTTGGTTGGTCTCCATAAGCCTACTGTCAAAGTCTTTTGTGCCTTTACAAGATTTCCCAAATGTAGGGAAGAACTGTTGTGTTGTATATTTGTTCGCAGTATTTGCATTTTTTTCTTTTTTTTAAATAATTTGAGAAACGCACCAGATTTTATAAAATCCGTGCATGCTTTGCGATCGCAACTCGTGCCCAAGTATCCTCTGGTTTTGCAAATGGCGAATTAACGACTGTTATTGTTTTAAGTTAGCGAGTTCGCAGATTAGCGATATTTTCTCACGTTAGATGTTATCCTCACTGAGCATTTGTATTTCTAGATTGTCCAGATTGGCAGCAAGTCATTGCACCACGTTTTTAGATTCTACAAAGAGAGCTTTGTCAGATTTTAAGTGATATGGGTAGAACTCTCCAACAATCATCAAAGCATTTCATGTGATCAACATGGTCACGTATCTAAAACACTGAACTCAATGACAGTGAATTATTTTTTTCGCAAAATTAAAAGATACAGTAATTTAACTGAAAGTGTATGGTATTTCTTAGCTATAACTTTGTAATGTTTTCCACTAACTTTGAGGGATTTTTTTCATAAGGTCCACGAGTATATATAGATAACTCCCTGTTCCCCCCATCCTTTAATTTGAAATGGAAGTCAAGCGCAAGCGGTTTCAAATCATTTTTACGACTGTCCCTCATTATGGGTTTCAAGGGTAACATTAAAACGTAACTTACTGGGTAACTGGAACAGTAGTGAATCTCAGAACTTGTTTGCTGTTAAATCAGCTCATACGACAATATCCTAACACAGAAACCAAGCTTGTAACGGTGAAAAGGTTTTAGGTATTTCAATTTTTATTTACTTACACAATGAAGATAACCAAAGGATTAACAAACTAATTATTTCAATATAGATCCCATACTGAATCAACTTCGACCGACAAAGAGATGGATGTACCTGTATGGAGACCATGGATATTTCTTTACGTTCCCTTGTCCCTTCTCATCTTGGCAGGCAACATTCTGGCCCTGGTAGTTTTTTTCGTGGCCAAGCCTCTCGGATTCAGCATTCGCTGTCTTCTCATCAATCTGGCAATCGCTGATTCCCTTGTAGGAGCGGTTGCTCTGCCTATGTACTGTGCCATTATCGCTGAATCTTTCACCGGCCGACTTTCACCAGATTCTGAAGTTCCGTCTGTATACACAGCAATCGACATCTTTGCCGCGTTTGGTTCCATCTTCTCGTTAGTTGCCATCGCTGTCGACCGACTGTTAGCAGTCGGGTGGCCTGTGAATCATCAAGCTACCCACGAGATGGTTTACCCCGTTACGGTTGTCTTTATCTGGTTAGGTGCTGCCCTAATGGCGACACTGTATCTTCTGCAGGCACATAAAGTAATCTCTACGGGGGGATTTTTCTATCCCATGATAATCACCTTCTTCGTAACGGTTTTGGTTATAATGGTTGTGTACTCATACTTATGGTTTGTGGTCACTAGATTAAAGATAGATCAGGCTTCTGGCTCACAAACTATTGAAAAGAAATTGGGAATAACCTTTCTATTGATCACTGTGCTTTTCATCGTTATGTGGGTTCCTTTCCAGGTATTAAACATCGTGGTTTTCCAGGCAGATGGCAAATGCCATCTTTTTGAGTGCAAATTTGAGTTAATAGCTTTTGCGAAGTTGTTTCATTATGGCAACTCTCTTGTCAACCCATTCATTTACTCTCTTCGAATCCCTGGATTCAGAAAAGCCGCTGTTCAACTACTGTTTCACCGACGTTTAAGTCCTGGAGCCTTGAACAACGCCACCATCAACACTTATGACTACCAGGGGACGAAAGATGTAAAGTTACATACGTATGAGAATGGAGGCTACAACGCACAGGGCGAACAGAACCCTGGGTTTATTTCAGAGTCGCCACGTAAACAACTACATGAAGTGCAAGCTCCACCACATGGAACAGATAACCCTAACTTTAACCCATGCATCTCGCCTGGTCGCACCGATAGTAACCAACCGAGCATGTTCATTTGAGGTGTAATTTGTCGCTTGGCTTTTTATACACACGGTAATTGAATCTCGAAAGGGATTTTCCTTTAATACATCTCATTTAGTCGTGGTGGCCTTATTTCTGCTGTTAAAACAAGCATGTGAACTGTAGAAACTGACAAACATTTCGCCATATCGAAATGTTAAAAGGCTTAAAAAGTTTATGATAACGAAACGTTTAATTTTGTACACTTGTAGCTAAGAATTTACCTTATAAAACCACTTTGAGTAAAAATGCATGCAGCGAAGGTAAATTTAGGGGACACCAAACTAGGTACCATCCCGGAAATGATGGAGGGAGGGGGGGGATGCTTACTCCCTATATTGGTATGACAGAGGTGCTCGTCGTATCTTTAGGAGGCTTTTAAAGATAATTTTAACGCCATAGTATTTTTAGGGCATTTTTTTACATTTCCCGACGAGCATACATATCCTTTCACCCGAAATACTCCCCGGGGTAACATCACAAAATTAGCGTCAGTTTTAAAAAAAAAAGTCTAAAAAGTAACTCGAGTTTCATATGAACTTTACGTATCCAGACTTATGGGATTACAACTAGTTGTTGAAAAATGAAAAATGACCAAAGCTTGGGGAATTGATTCCCACAGTTCCATCATTTGTTGTTCTTAGAGAAGGAAAGTTAGTAAAATCACTGAGTTTCTAGGCAAAAACTTTAATCATTTTTGATGTAGCTATAGGATTACCTTAGTCTCTCGAACAGGTACTGGGTGGCCTTAACAATACAAGTACAATACAAATACAAATGCAAATGCAAATGCAAATGCAAATGGAAATGCAAATGCAAATGCAAATGCAAATGCAAATGCAAATGCAAATACAATACAAATACAACACAAACCTTAGCAAAGGCTTAAGTCCTTAGCTTAATTTTAAGCGTAGATCATATGATCTAAAACCAAATCATTATATAAGATGAATATCAAAGTAAAATGGTAGCCATAAAATAATAGCTATAGTATTTGAATTATCATCATGTAAGTGTATGGTATAATCATGCATAGAATTTTTATCAGTGTGTTCATAGTTAGTAGGGTTAAATGTGGTTATGAAACTTGATGGATTTCTTTGTTCTATGTCTTTGGTAAAAGTAACTTCTATATAACGTCAGTAGTTCCGTCAGTTCATATATCTGGTATCAATGGAAGCCGACGGTGCACCCTTTACCCGCTCCCTCTTTCAGTGCTCCGTTTTACGGGTATTTAGCTTTAAAAAGCTAAAGCTACACGGATCAGAGGAAAGTCGAAACAGCCGTTGGAGTCACTGAGAATCTAACTGGGGACCTCCACCACAGAAGGCAGCGCATTTACCAAATGTTCTACACGCCTTCTCCCAATTGCTATAAGACGTTACCCTGCACAGATTACAAAAGGCTTTGAGATGTAAATGAGCAAACGGGCAATAGTCTACACGCATCACATCTACAACAAAAAATCATCACCGTGACCCTGCAGCTAACATGAAACAAAGCAGCATTGTAATATTTTTTGTAGTTTGCAAAGTTTCATAACCAGTCTACTCTACTAACTTTGGTTTGTTTAACAAGAGATTTTTACAGCTGCCAATTTTATCTGTCAATTTCAAATGTAAATACATTACACAAAAAATACGTAACAATAATTGTAGTTTTATCAGTTCAGTCTGAAGTGCACGTGTGTTTTATATTTTACTTACTGACAAGTTCATGCAGCCAGTGCGTCAGATATGGAGTTGTATAAACTCATAGTACTTATCTACTTTGATGGTGGCAAACTTTGCCGTTGTTTTTAGAATTTACTTCTATACACAAATGCAATGCACAATATTTACACTGCTAACTAAGAAAGTGAAACATGGTAACCACGGAACGCTGATTTTTAGTTTTTTAAAACTTATTGGATAAAAAAGTGTAGTTTGTAATTACCGTAAAAGCTCTGTTAATCCCTGATGTAGTAAGGCGTCCATGGTTGGTGCAGCAATAAGGTGTGCATGGTTGATGCAGCAATAAGGTGTGCATGGCTGGTGCAGCAATAAGGTGTGCATGGTTGGCGCAGCAGTAAGGTGCTCATGGTTGGTGCAGCAATAAGGTGTGCGTGGTTGGTGAAGCAGTAAGGTGTGCATGGTTGGTGCAGCAATAAGGTGTGCATGGTTGATGCAGCAACAAGGTGTGCATTGCTGGTGCAGCATTAAGGTGTGCATCGTTGGTGTAGCAATAAGGTGTGCATGGTTAGTGCAGCAATAAGGTGTGCATGGTTGATGCAGCAACAAGGTGTGCATAGCTGGTGCAGCAATACGGTGTCCGTGGTTGGTGCAGCAATAAGGTGTGCATTTTTGATGCAGCAATAAGGTGTGCATTGCTGGTCCAGAAATAAGGTGTGCATGGTTGGTGCAGCAATAAGGCGCACATGGTTGATGCAGCAGCAAAGCATGCATGGTTGGTGCAGCAATAAGGTGTGCATGGTTGGTGCACCAACAAGGTGTGCGTGGTTGGTGCAGCAATAAGATGTGCATGGTTGATGCAGCAATAAGGTGTGCATGGCTGGTGCAGCAATAAGGTGTGCATGGTTGGCGCAGCAGTAAGGTGCTCATGGTTGGTGCAGCAATAAGGTGTGCGTGGTTGGTGAAGCAGTAAGGTGTGCATGGTTGGTGCAGCAATAAGGTGTGCATGGTTGATGCAGCAACAAGGTGTGCATTGCTGGTGCAGCATTAAGGTGTGCATCGTTGGTGTAGCAATAAGGTGTGCATGGTTAGTGCAGCAATAAGGTGTGTATGGTTGATGCAGCAATAAGGTATGCATTGCTGGTGCAGCATTAAGGTGTGCATCGTTGGTGCAGCAATAAGGTGTCCGTGGTTGGTGCAGCAATAAGGTGTGCATTTTTGATGCAGCAATAAGGTGTGCACTGCTGGTGCAGCAATAAGGTGTGCAAGGTTGGTGCAGCAATAAGGCGCGCATGGTTGATGCAACAGCAAAGCATGCATGGTTGGTGCAGCAATAAGGTGTGCATGATTGGCGCAGCAGTAAAATCTCTGCCTTCCAACCCTAGGTCCCCAGTTCAAACCCGACTCTGCCGCACGTTGAACATTTGTGTGACCTCTTCCCGCCAAAGTTGACTCAGCCATCCATTCTTTAGAGATGGGTAAAATGAGTACCAGTTTCTGCTGGGAGCTAACGTGCGACAGATTAGTGTCCCATCCAGGGAGAGTCATGACTTTAATTCGCTGAACACTACAGAAACCGGAGATAACCATCGGCTCTGATGGCTACTTAGGCTCGTAAAAGGATTTAGCTTTAGCTACAACTGACATCCCGTCCTACCTCAAACTTTAGAGCTCACAATTTGTAATAAGCCCCTCGGGGGTTTAACAAAGCCTTTATGGTGTTTCAACTAAATAAAATCAACAGAATAATAAAGAGAAAGTTTGCAATAACACTGTGTAATGTTGTTATCATGAAAAAGTAGTTGTGGATAAAAGTTGTAATTAGTTTAAACTTAAAAGCCCCATCGCCAGCAGACAGTCTGGCCTGCGGACTTTTGTTATTTTCACATGCGCACGCCCCACGACGAACGCCTGGTTGTTGGAAGGCATTTTTTGGGCATGATTATTAATCGCTCTCCTTTATTGGAAATAAAGTCATTGGTTTTGAATTTGTAAGCTAATTGCTAGCGAATGATTTAAAATTATTTTGAAGGTATTTACAGCAAAGCAAAGAAAACACTGACTCATGATAGGAAACTAGCTATCAGCACTACTAATTAACTATCAGTAATTTTTACCCATAGGCCTTTGTTAAGCTTCCGCCATTTTGGATTTAAAACGAGGCTTGACGGACAAACCATAACCTTTCGTGTAACTTTAGCTTCCTCCTTTGCCCATTTTTAATACAGAAAAATCCAGAGCAATGTTTGGTATATGTTTCAATGATTTCGACCAAGAAGACCCGACGTTCCAACGTGACGCCATCATTTCTGTGTTATGCCCGTCCAGCCTCGTTTTCAATCCAAAATGGGGAAAGCGTGACAAAGGTCTTTTACAAGCCAAGTCATTTTTGGATATCATTCAACTATTTTTTGAAGTGGAATTTCCTCGAATTGATTTAATGTTTGTCGGTTGGTATTTTCTTTTCTTCCGCGCATGGAAACGCTTATCAAACTGGAAACCGTACGTCGAAACTGTGGCAAGCGAAATGAATAGATAACCGGATTTACAAACGAATTAGAGTAGTGTAAGAACTTACAGAAAAACAGCAGTTGGTGTGGCAGCGAAGCCGCCATACAGAAATTGCAGAAATAGTTGATAATGTTAAGTAAATGAAACGGTAGCCACGTAATTACAAACGTCGCAGTAACTGTGAAAAGAGTGAGTGCAAAGTTGCTGTCATGTCGTCCGACAGCTCGGGCAAATCTCTCTTTGATTTTACACCAAATTACTGAGTAGATTACGCACAATCCTATGATGCAAGCTGTTAAAGCCGATAACATTGTATAAAAGAAAACTTGGTACTGCACTCTTCCGTACGTATAAAGAACGTGCAGTGTGCTTAGAAGCAAAGCCAAAAGCCACACACCAGTAACAGAAGCAATGTAGCTTTTTCCGGACAAACCCATTCGGTGTTGTATTGGGTTGCACAGCACGTAAACTTTCTCTAGCGCAATGGCGCTGAGAGTGAACACTGATGAGAAACCAGAAGCAATGTCAATTGCGGTGTAAGCGCTTTGATAAGTCTTGCTGTTGATGTGAAGGGTCAGGAGCGCAATGTACATTGGGATTGCTACAGCCCCAATTACTAAGTCAGCGCACGCAAGATTGATGAGAAAGTAGCTTGTCCGCATGCGCAGAAGTTTATTATTCGTGGCAAATGCAACAATGGTGAGGATATTCCCTACGAGTATAGCAAGTCCCAAAAGTCCGAACAAGATAATCCAAAACAGCCATTCACCTGAGATATTTGCCATCATATAAACTCACTCAGGGTTTCTGTTCTTGAATTTCAATTCTCCCTACAAAAGTAAAAAAACATTCATCGTATCATATACTGCTTTGATAAACTTAACTGTATTCTTGTTAATGTATGACACCAGAAGTCAGTTATTAGGAGCACTCACATGAGCTGGGCAAAGCCTCCAACATTGTCGTTAAAGCTAAATCCTTTTTCGAGCCCAAGTGACCACTTATCTCCGGCTCTAGCTGTGTTCTTCTAATACTTAATAATTATTCTGTAAATTTCGTCGTCTGGTTAGCCGTCTGGTTAGCCTAATTGGTAAGGTGCCAGTCTATCGTGCGGGAGGCTCGGGTTCGATTCCCGGCCGGACCAAC
>JAOEJH020504404.1:0-11761 GCA_025448215.2 Palythoa grandis
TATGACTGGAGAGCAAACCTTGCTCTCCAGTACCATTTTCACATACATTTCCTAAGAAAAATTTTGATTTTATATTCGCTGTTATATTTGAAATACTTAACGTTGAGACTTGAAACTATGCCTTCTAACTATTGTTAACCTGCTCTATCCATTTCTGAACATCATTTTGTCATAGCTAATAAATTTAAGGTAGGTGTGGTCATGTGACCTCTAACTGCAAAGGGCCTATTGTAAATGAATTATCATGACTGGAGCTGCTGACACACAGTCTAGAACAGGTAGTTCTATGTGCTAAGGAATACAATACACACATACTGCTGCATCAGTCAGATGACAAAAAAGGGGGCAAACTGTTTTCATGTGACATTTTCTGAAAGTGAAATCAACAGATGATTGTTTTTTTAAAAACAATCATCTGCAAATGCAAATTTTCATTTTACCTTGAGTAATTTCACTGATGAGTTAAACTAAATTCCAGCAATATCATAAAAAATTATCTCTTTGTTTCATAACCATTCATGAACACATGGCTGGTGACATAGTGTTACTGTTTACAAAAACATGGCAGGTATTAATCAGTAATGATGATGAAGAATCTACACACCACATCATGTAGTTAAAATCTTCATCCCTAATACCTACAGAAGCCTTTGAATTTTACTGTTTTTTGTGTGTGCTAAGCATTAACTCTTCAACAGGCTGAGTAAATGTAATTATCAAAACAGCAACTCTGCAAAACTTGGCACATTACTTTCAATTTCATTTACATGATTCAACACATTTCTAACAATAACTATTCTATTATAAACTTTCTGGATTGTTTCTAAATAGCTGTTAATAGTGTTACGAAAATCTAACATTTTGGCCTGTTTCTAAATTTATTTATTTCTTAATCATCAAACACAGCATTTGAAATACCAAAACTAAAACTAATTGATGAACTTAATATTTAACCATTCACATATACAGTTCCACTTGCAAAAAACAGAAGCTAATCTTGTATTGAAAAAGTAAAGCTTGTAATTCTATTAAAATTAAGAATCTAGTTTTGTAAAAAATCATAAAAGAACAGGTAGAAGACTGGTAGAAACGAAACATTCTCCAGGTCAGTTATATTTGGTTTGTTTATACAACAAATTAACTTCAAATACAGGGCTTAAAACAGTATCATTACAGATCTGCTGCGATGGGCCAAAATAAATACTGATCTGGGTGGTCTCCTTATTGAAACATCATGATATACAGAGAGGAAAATAAATAACTCAACCTCAAAATTCATCTGACATTTTGCAAGTGCAAAAAAGGCAACAGAAATCAGATACTTAAAAAATGCTGTTTACCTGCTGATTGAGGAAATGAAATTTATACACTGTTACAAAAAAATTCCTTTTTATAGAAACTCAATTAACGATCAAACAAAAAAAGCTAACCATTCATCACTGTCTGACTGGACATTGAACTTTGTGACTTTTGTTACAAAAAGATTTCAAATACAACCAAGTTTTAAGCAGATTGTAACAAGTTCATTTAATAATGACATTTAAAATTAGAACCTATGAAACTGGTTCATTGGCAAAACTGAATTGGGTTCAGTAATTTATAAGCAGTGAGAAAAAATCTCATAGAGGGCATGTTTTAAGCTTTTTCCATTTTCTGTAATTGAACAAAAAAAATGTCAAAAGATACTTAAAAAGTTATATTCTACTTGTCAAGAAAGAAATAATGAATTAAGTTTGGTTTTGAGTACAACAGCTGCCAAAAGCAAGATCATATTCATTTGTTACATAAGTCTTCATGGAAGATTACTTAATGTCCAACTTAGCACGCAATAGAAATAGAAATTAAAGAGCACGCAGACTTGCATGACCTTTGGTAACTGTTTAAAATATTCCAAGGCAAGGCGATAATAAGGGAAATTACACCTTTAAACAACTTTTTGCCCTTTGGTTTTATTTTATGATAACAACGATAAAAACGAGTGCACTTTTAAAACTGCATCTTCAAAATTTCTCTGTTCGTCATCAAAGCATAGCTATTTATAACGTGTTTATTACCAGCCATGTTTACAACAACTACATTTCGACTGGAAGTACGTTCCACTTCTAAATGGCGTCTTTCTGTTAAATCTTGAACAAGGATTAAGAAAACTATCCAAAGCTCCTAAGCCGATAATGGTGTCCACAGAGAACCAAAATTACTCTGAGAGCTGGCCAAGGCTAATTTAGAAGGGCATATTATGTGCGTGCAATAAAACATTTGAAATTTAACAGAAAAGTTAAAAACGTCACACGCAATTGACGATGGTCACGAAATGAACTAGCAAACTTTGATGACGCTACGAAATTCAATTCTAACATTCAGTCTTTACTCAATTCCGTTTGGAATATACTTATACTCTTGCGAGAATTTTTAACGAGATATTTTTTGCTGTAAAGGAATTTTATTTCGCGAGTTGTATGACAAAGCATAAACTATGATGTCACACAAAAGAAATTGCGAGCTCGTCAAAGACTGCAAGGTGTTCACTTAACACGACTACGCAGTTCGAAAGTTAATTACGAAAAAAATAGCGATGAGCTAAAGCACCTCGAGATGCACCATTTCTCAAAGAGACATCTCTAATTTAGGCTGAAGTAGTGATTTTGGACTGTTTCTGACATTATGTCAGCACAATTTCCTCTCCGATAGTAACAACGTTCTGGATCGATATCAAATACTCACGAAAAAATATAAAAACCTCAAAATCTAAGCTAATTTACATTGAAAAAATTGCAACCGTGTGTTCAAATATTGAGTTAAATGGGGATATTTTGCGTTAGCACTTTGTGCTTAGTTGGTGCGTTTTGACGTGTCCCATACAGAAACAAGTTCTTAAAGAAGTTTACGATTCTCTTGATTTCAAATAAAGTTTACCACAAAAACAGATTCCGTAAAACGACCAGAAAAAAGCATTTAGCTAATATTAGGTAAATTTATAGAGTTGTAATATTTACCTTCATCGAGTCGAAACACGCCGTAACTCTTCCGTTTTGTATCAAAACATGTGCCGGAGGATGAGCGAAACGGCATTCGTCGTCTTTCCTGGAACACTTTCCCCTTTGAAACTCTCGACAAACTTCCACTTGTAGCCATCTTGGGTCTTTGCCCATTATTGGCACTATCATTTTCATGAGACTTCTGCTCTGGTTCTTGTCGCTGTTCAAAGAAATCAAGCAGTTATTGACAAAAATCTTTTATAGTCAGAGTGCTCTAAAAAACGTCAACTCTTTCTCGATTTTCAGAAGTTTTGAGAGCGAGAGAGAATATTTTTGCGATACAAACACTGCGCATGCTCATTAGCCGATAAGACCGTGGGCTCAGATGACAGCACAATGAGTCATCGAACTTGAGTTTGTTGAAAATGGCCAAGGTCAATGTCTGTTTTGAAATGATTTGTCCAATCTTATGTCGTAAAAGCCCTTTTTCACCCAAAAGAAGCTATATAAGGAATTAAATAGATATTATTTAATTTCAAACGGAATGTTTTGGCTTTTTTGAGGAAAAAGGTTCTTTTAATTTCTCTCAAACACTTCGTGATTCGACATGAATGGACCACTGCACGAAATACGTGATGGCTCGCGCGCTTCAAAAGCCGCATGGCATTACGTCATCACCATGCACCGCTCACAGCTATGGCAGCAACTTCCGCTTGACGCTCGGTAATGAATGGTGATAAAAACCACAAAAGACTTCTTTTCTTTAGCCTTGCTGGCGCGAAAGAAAGGAGTAACAAAAAAAGTTCTAGCGCACTAAATCTTCCTTTCTTTAAAAATGATAAATACGATTAGTGACACCACTTTTGTCTGAAGATTAGAATACTGTCATTTTGTTTTTTGGGCGTTCACGCACGGTTTGCGATCGAGAATTTGTTTATCTGTCAAACTCTTGAAAAAAAGCTGAAAATCTGGCATTCGTACAAAAAACTTTGTACAGAGATCAAACGGCTATTTTTATTGATAAAACCTTGCATAACCTAACGCTGTTCGAGGAAGAGTTTTTTGAATGCATGGCATGCAAGTAATCGATGGAAGAGTGCCGAAGGTTTGTGTGAAGTTGAACTCGTATACAAGTTGGGGTAGTTCGAGTCATTTTTAACTTTTATCTTTGTTCTCCATACCGTAAGTGAAGTACTTGTTGGGCCAAACGAAGCTTTTCTTCTTTTCCAATCTAATATCGTTGTCACCGTTATAAAAAGCTGCAATTTCAGTGTCCTCAAAATGAACCGTTTGAAACACGCCGTCAAACTATTAGAATGAATTACTATATATACGGTTGACGCGCATCTTGTCAATATTTACCTTATCTCACCTTGATAACTAAATTATCTCCCGCTGCGTGTCATGCAAATTATTAGAAATATAAATGATGAAATATGCATTTTCCATTTTGAAAAATTTGATAATATGTTTGCGAAAAGAAAATTCTGCCACACAGAGAAAAGTCACGGAAAACTATAACAGAAATCTTCCGCATTCTTGTCCTAAAGTGATAACTTGAAGACTCTAACAATCGTTTTTTGAGAGGCTTGTTACCTATTTTAATTTTCTCTGCTTTTCGCCTTTCGCTTCTCTTCAAAAATGTTTGCATGAGTTTCGGTGTGAGTTATACATCACTTGCCCCTTCCGAACCCCTGCCGCGTGTGAGACAACAATCAACTTTAGTGCATGACTATTAACCGCGAACTAACTGAACAGTTGTTTTCCAAAACAATTAAACACGAAGAGGGAGCTTTACGAAGACAAAAACAGCATTTAGTTAAGCCATAAAGCCTTTTATTCTCGCCCTTCTTTTCAGGCTCAATTGTCTGAAGTGCAAATAGCTGGTCAGTAAATCTCACGCACTCAAAGAAAAATGCTTTTCATACGTTTTTGAAGTTAACAAACTATCTGTAAGTGGACATCTGATATTTAGTTTTATATTTAGTTCTAGTATTTAAAGTAATAATTCATTGAGTCAAGGTAAGTCCAGTGTAGTTAAAAAAAAATCAAAATAGATTAGTTGGCAGTAAACTCGACACAGTGGTTTGCCTAACTTCCGGCTTCACGCTTTTTTTGTAACAACAACTTTATAAGAACAACGAGGCTCGAATTGATGAAAATTTAAGAACAATTTAACATCAAGCTCAGGCTGAGGATTGATAACTATGAACTGAATTCATCAGGTAAACTTGACCGATATTCGTAATTTAACTGTGCAACACTGTATAAAACACAGAAAGATTCATTGTAATCTGAGCGCTAACTGACTTTAAATTTAACAAACAATGAAGCCAGTTTACCTCTAAATACAGCCTTGCAGTACATCTGCAGTGCGGGGCGGCATTTCGTTTTCCAATGTTTGCTTCTATTTTGTTTCTACTTCAATATAAGCCGCTCATAGAAATAAGAACAAATTAAAAGCAAATTGAGGCTGAAGCAGCCAAAAAATTAAAAACAATGAGCTTCGGCAAAATTTACTGGCTCTTATAAAAAAAAGTGTGTATCTGATCTGGCCGCATTTAGTCGCCAAAATGGTGCTGTGTTCCCGGCAGCCGCATTTGATCAAATCAGTACGGAAGAATATAGTCAATTATTAATAAAATACTAAATCTTGCATCGCTATATAATAAACTCATTCAAAATGTTTAAACAGTGCTTTATATATGCTGTTGATAGGTAAGACGAAATCGTTGGACAAAACTCTCGAAAAGGTAGATTAATGACAAATAGGTTGCTTCCGTCTAAATTTACTTGAGTGTTGATTGTTTATAGAAAACCAGACGTCAAAGTAAAAGTTAAGAAATGTGACGGCTTTTCCAAATGAGAGCATCTTATCCAAGGAGTGTTTCACTCCAAAACGAACTTAAATATTTCGAGTTCAGTCAGTTCTGAGTGATCATAGCATAACCAATAACTCCAGAATCATTAAATCCGTACTTCCTGAAATAAGAATTTGGATTTGGTCAAGTCTCCTTTGACACAGTTTCAGCCACAGAAAAGAGTTTTGTAATCTCGCTTTGCACTTCGCAGGCTAACTCACTGTAAACATGATTGCTTCTCGCCAAATTGATGCTATATCAGACGAAACCAAACTTTAGTCTTTCACGCTACATCAGTAAGTCTTGATTGAACTGGAACTAAATTTCGGTCTTCAAAGCACACTTCAAAGACAAAGAAAGCTCAATGATTTAACATGCGGGCTGTATTTTCGGTTTGCACCGGCCATAGCTCTACGGAATGTTACGAAGATTGAAGAAGCTACTTCGCTGCATAAGTCGTATGGAAAACGGGAAAAAAATAAACTATTCAAATTCCAACTGAAATAATTCTTTATGCATATTTCCTAACAGAGCAAGTTAACTGTTATCGTGTATCCTTGAAAGGGCTTTGCGATTTGTTTCATTGTGTGAATTCCCTTCCTAGTACAGAATATATTAAATTACTTTCTGAAAACTCGTTGAATCTAAATTTGCAGCACTTCACTAACGAGTCGTTACAGCTAGTTGTATTTTATTAATTTTTTATATATAAATGTATTCATCTTAGTTACATTTCTACACATGAACAGAATTGTAATAGCAATTTCCAAATTTCATGGGTAAAAGACTTGTCGGATTCTTTAGAATTTTTACATTAACTTGTTTCGCCGGAATACCACAAGGCATCTCAGTTAAATCAAGTTTGGCTTAGCAACGTTTGTTCGCAAGTTTTACCCTTTTCAACTGTAATTAATATAGTTTACAGTATTTGAAACTGATGAAAATTTAATGGCACAAATTGGGTTTGCTTTCAGTTGTCGTCAATTTTACATGACTTCCAGTTCTGCAGTGCAGGTAGATCAAAGCATTAGTTCAATACATGTGGTCCCATCCATTTCAGAAGACTTTAAAAACACCAAGGCTTAAAATTGGCATCACTTATGATATAATACAGAATTTTTTCTTTATACAAGTTAAGATAGTGAAAGAAGATCGCAAATGGTTTTTCTTATGAAAATATCGCTCAGACTCGATCCCTTGTTTGGTCAAGCAAAAATCCGTTTCTATTTCAACCCACTGCCATTTTGACTTGCCTTGCCGTGTTTTATTTAGGCAATAGACCACACGTTTTTATGGTTTATAGACTGATAAACCACGCGGGATGTTGGAAGAACACGAGAAGTTGTTAACTTGATCGTCCTCTACGACATACACCCACTTTTAGATTTTATAGTAAACAGGTTTTTTGATTTTTTTTCTTAACCAAGAAGGTGTAAAAAGCTTTTAAATGTATTATACTGAATAAAATAAGATTCCGTAGCTTTGCTGCAGCATTATTTAAATGGCGAAAAAGTAATTAAGTTGTTAAGCTTCTCGAAAAACACAAAAAAGAAACAAGATGAGAGATGATCGTCATCAGCCGTCGGATTTTGATAGTTTGAAAGACAATTGTCTTAACAAATAGAAACGGATCTTCAAGCGCCAACCAGTATGTAACTATAAAACCTTAAATGGTAGAAAAAAAATATTCTAAAACCGCAAATAGACAACAAAAAATCACATGACTGGTTCGCAACGTGCGTACGTGCCTAGAATTTGAAAAAAGCTATTAATTGCCAAGGGGGCGGGGTTGCTTCTGTGTTTAACATCTTTCCACAGAAAGCCATTGACGAAACGTGTTACAAATGCTTCTTGAATTCAACAGACGACTAATCACATTTTTTACAGTTTACAACTAAACAATTTCTAATAGAAGATATAGCATTACATTATATTACACATACATAACTTTTCCTATAAATTTAGTTTACCTTGTAGTATTGTGCTGCGTGTAGCGCCACCGGCCGCGCGTCCGTTGTGGGTTGATATCACACAAAGGACGCCTGATTGGCAGATGGTAAAGTCACCAAGCGGCACACGAAACCGAGTCGTCAGCTTTGAGCGGTTTTTGTCCGTAGCAGATGGAAATTCGGAACATCCACGGTATGAAAACTATGTAACTTGATCAAAGCTTTGAATTGGTGGTCCAGCATTGTTTCTTATTATTATCAGTAACAGTTTCGTGAGGACGGCTTCCAATATTCTTCACACTGCAGATCAGGTTGAAATTATTGACCACTTGTTATAGCTCCGGATATGTACCAATCAGTATCAACCCCCATCATTCATACTTTCCGCTCTAGCATAGCGTCACAAGAGCCGCTGCCAGCCTTGAAAACCAGGGCCAGTTTCTAATTGGTAGTTTATCCCGAAAACAACAATCTCTGGGCCAGAATTTGCTTCGAGGCTCTTTGAGCTTTAAAATTAGATATATCGGAAATCAAAGATTTTAAAAGCGAACTTTCCAAAGAATAAACCATTCTACATGGGTGCGGTTCCGGTCAACCTTGTTTTGTTTAATTATAAGTATGGCTGGCTCTGTTAAACAAAGTAAAAAAAGCAATACACCAAAGTTATGTACAAGATTTGGTGCGTGTTTATAGTCAGTATTAATGCAAATTACAAGACAAAACCGACCGGTATTACAGCCGGTATAGTCGTGACAAAAGGCAGCAGCTCACGCAAGGCGAGTTTAACACTGATAACAAATTAGATCGGATTCTTTATAAAGTGACGCTAAAATGTAGTATGTCTAGTATGTTTTGGTTGCTGTATGAATACTGAAGCTTGATTGCTGCCTACATTATCAACTCAAACTTTGGGGAGAGCAACTTTCGTCGAGCTTACACCTGCCTGAACCTGACAGAGCAAATGAAGTGAGTCTTGTACCGAGTTCAGTTACCAGGAAATGTCATGATGCCATTTTGGCATGGATATTGTAAAACGTCTAAACAGCCATACCGCATCCACTGATTCATTCATTCTTTGAATCTTTTTGGTTAACTGTTGGTTACTGAAGAAAAAAAGTAAAGCATAGCACAATAAAAGCAACTGAAAATGGTTTTAGTGTGTTTCGGTTACCACTGAAGTATCCATTTGGTGGCTCATGGCTCGTGTGACAATCTTTTCGAAGCTTCTCTGAACTTTCAAACTTAATGATAATCTAAATCTTTGCTTGTAATCTTAAATTAAAAATCAAAGTTTGATAGTTATATAAAGAGCATGAATCTTAACTAAATTTTAAACAGGAAAAGCTAGTTCTGCAATAACTTTCTCATGCCTGTGCACCTTGCATCACGTTTCCGCGAATTCTGTGATCCTGAAAGCTGCTTTCAAACCTAAAGTTATTTGTACCAGTTCTGCGTTAGAAATATAACAACCAGCTTGTGTATTGAATTTAATTGAGAATTGCCTTTCCAGGCTGTTGACTTAAAGAATGAATATAAGTATCAGTTTTTAAAAGTTAACTATTGTTTTACTTTTTAAACGTGTCAGTAGTTGTATACTTGTTACCAATACTCGTACACACAAGTCACAACTAGACTAAATGCTAACAAATCAAATCCCGCTGTGTTTGACGATAAACTTCAAATTGGTACATAAAATTCTCAGAACATCCCATTCATAAATACGCAGAGTATCTGAGTCGCGGAAATGTTCAGTTGTCGTCAGTTTTGTTCCAGATGAACCTCTGGCAGTGTTAGTGTCCAAAATCTTTACCTGAATTTTTTTTCCAATTAAAGAACAAGTCAATGAACACAGAGTTTACTACTCGGTCACTGGCTGTTTAACGATGACTTACAAAGGACTTACTGAATCAGCTTTTAAAATATCAATCAAGTACACAGCAATAATGGTGTGCGTATATTGACCTGAAATACGAAGCAAATGCAATGACAATGAGCCGTGTATTTGATTCAGTACAGACTGAGAGAACATGTCTTACTACACGCCTGTCACAAGCAATCTTATATCGCCAAACCTTTTTGAATTTTCATTGTCAACTCCAACTGGAATCAGTGATAACTTGACACTTACGGCGGAGAGAACTATTCGTCATTTGAAAGTAGAAACATGGAACGGAAAAGTTCGAGGTACTAATGTACTAATTACAACCGTTTCAAATGATTAATAGTAACTGCATGTTTTTAAAATTATCAGTTAGCTTTATTGCTAGAATTACTATATGTTTGACGTATTCAGCACTTCATCATTCATTTTGACTCTTCGTTTAGTTTGGTTTGGCCAATACTTTTTAAGATGGCTTGATAATTCTTAAAAACTCTGACAAAAGCGTTCTTTGGCATTTTAAGTTGTGGCTGCCGAGATTTAATTCAAAACAAGTGAAAACCGACATAGCTATTTAAATCGCTGACCTAACTTAAGTCACCTTATCTACTCTCAAAGCGACATTTCAGCGAGATTTCCTGCGGAATTTAGTAAGCTCTCCGTGAAAATTATTCCGTCAACATAACTTTCGTGCAATGACTAGATTAGTGAATTCCATTTCTTACGGAAGAAATACTTGACGACTTAACAAAGTCTCAACGCATTTCAATCTTGGTTTACTAGTTATTTTTTCGTTTTTAGTTGAATTTCTTTCTTTAAAATGAGCTTAAATCAAAATCGTTTGATAAAAGAGAGAAAATTTTAAAAGTATGTACAGTCAGTTTAAAAAAAAACCACTCAAATTTTGACCAAACATGTTTCCGGTGTTCTGCAGCCATCTTCAGTACAAATGACGCTGCAGTGTGAAAGTTTCTTGTGAATAAAGAATGAGTTAACATATAAATAAAAATAGTTATAGTTATAAACAAAGATTTTAGTCAACATGGTAGAGCTGCGGATTTAGAAAAGCTTCTCCCAGTCAGAAGATATGCATTGCCCATTGCCTCTTTGCCTTGATTTAGTTGAAAAACATCGTTGCTTCATAGTCTAAGATAATAAAGTCATACTTACTGTAACAGAACACAAATTTTGCCGACGTTTAGTTGACTTGTTCAAATATTTGTTATTGTGACAGACCCTATTTGTCAGTGCTTCTGTACACACGTAGCAAGATGCCGGGAAGATCTCGCCGACACAGCTCGAAGACAAGTTTTGGAATTTGTGGACACCCCTCTGTAACAGATCTGGTGAAAAATGAATTCCGTCGTAAAACCTAACTTGTAAATACCTCACCAGGTCTGCAAATTTTCCATCAGCTCTTTAGATATTCTCAGATATTTTCACTGAATTCCTTTGGTCAGTCGAAGTTTCACCCGGTTAGAGACAAAATGGTCAGGGAAATTTTCAAAAACTTCAGATCCCAAGGGATTCCAGGGAGGGTAGAAAAATCTACCAGGTCGGGTTTTATCAGATCTGTAACAGAAGAGTGTTTTTAACCCGCATTTGGTTCAAGGATCACAAAAAACATTACCAGATTACTGATTTTACTTTGGGTAACCGGAAAATGATTCTTTCTTTTTAAACCAATCAAATAATCCACAATGTACGGCCGTGACTTCTAATGACTAAAGAGAAGTAGGAATCTAGAGAAGTAAATATGAGAGTCAATCGTATTTGTACGTAGCGCTACATCTACCCTGGGTGCCAGAGGCTTTTTTTTTCTTTTCGAAAGAAGCGAAAAGAAGCGAGAAGACGGGCGAGGGAAGAAGGAAAAAAAAACCTCTGAGCATGGCTAGCCTGCGTAGCATGCGCAAGGAAATTGGGGAGAGTGAAAAGATCTTGGGAGGGGACTGGGGAGAGGTAAGGGGAGGGAGCGCCTGCAGCGAAACGGTCGTGGCTAGAAAGGATACCTCAGAATGCATTTTCCGAGAGGAGCCTGGAACCAATTGAATCGAATCTTCGGAAATCTAACCCTAACCCTAACCCTAACCGTAACCC
>JAOEJH020504891.1:0-11760 GCA_025448215.2 Palythoa grandis
TGTTTTTGGAACATTAAATTTAAATATATATAGACATTGAATTGAATAAAATAGGATTGAATTGAATCAATTTTGAACGTATTGAATTTTGCTACAAACGGCTTGCCATACGCAGGGGTCCCTTGTTATTTAACATATTCATGAACGGCCTCGCACACTCTGTGAATGAATGCAACCTTCAGGGACCACGGAGCTGGGGAGGCCCCCTAACACTTTTCCTACAAATGCCCTGAAAAGAATCGTTAAAGACAAAAATATCAAAATAGAAAAATAAAAGGCATCTTTATTTTGACGCCAAAATATATGCCCTAACTGCCAAAGCACAGCAATTAGACAACCTTTTCATTCTGAATCTTTCCCCATCATCATGTAAAGGCGCTCAGTGATTACAGGACTTTTGGTCAACTGCCGGGTTATCCAACATTCTCTGATGGTCTGTGATCACTTTCCCTGGTCACAGGATGGTTTCATGTTCTTTTAGGTTTACAGTTCACCTGTCTGAAGTGAATATACATCCACTTTGACGAGGATTTAAAAGTCTAGATGCATTACCAGCGAAGCTAGAAGCCGCCCAAATTTTAAAAATTTCCCCCAAGGGTACATGCCCCAGGACCCCTCGACAGGTCGTGCCTACGGCGCTCTCGACTGAGGCCCCCTTCCCCTCCTCCCCAGTCCGTATCTTGCTCCGGATTTCAAATTTTGACGACGAATAATACAAAAAAGTTTGCTTAATCATGTGCGGAGCAGTTGCGTAAGCACCCTGCATGCCCCCCCCCCTTCCCCTCCCCCACCCTCTGGTGTGTACGGGTTGGTATTGTGACTCGCGTTGCAAGCCGGCCCTTACAACTAACTTTTATCATTTTCAAAGAAAATGAAAACGAATGTCGGTGGTTGTTACGCAATTTAAAAGTTAATTGGAAGCTGTGGTTATTACATCTCCATTATTAAATGGAATTTATTTTTTATTCTCATTTTGAGGAGTCCATATCGGGTGAGATTTGAAGTAAAAACATCCTGGCATTTTCAGTTTTAAGATAAAAGTTTGATATTAAAAACTCTAAGCACAAAAGTTTTTCACAACGAATTCTGGGATAAATACCGAGAGCATAATTTTTACTTTCAAATCTATTTATACATTTTACAATAGTTTCAAATTTGTTCCGTTCTCATCCCTAAGCATCGTGCGTTTCGTCCGTTTCGTTCTCGTTAAATCCTTGAACAGGTGAAGGCGCTACGAAAATCTGGCGCGCTCCAGAGTAGGTATCTGGGAGTGGATCCGGAACTCGAGTCCGTAAGCCTTCAATTCCGACACTTGTCGTCCCTTGAGCACTGGTCGTGTTCCTCCGATTCTTGTCTGGTTGCATCTGTTCACAGCTACCCCTGTAGCGGACCACTGACGGGGGGGCCATAGATGAGCTGCGTACAGTTTTCATCACTAGTGCTCCTATGGCGCTGTGTCGACTCGTGCTGTGGGCCATTTGTTGCTGAGAAACACGAATTCCTGAGAAACGAAAAACGAGAAAGCTAAGAAACGAACAAGAAACCACAAATGGGAATGAGATGAGATGAAATGGGATAGACTGGGATAGTTTAAACATGATGAGCTAACTGGACGTGTAGTTAAATGGTTCGGAAAGGGAAATGAAAGGATGAGATAGGACGGGTTGAGATGGAATGGCATGGGTACAACGACATAAAATGAGATGAAATGGGATTCAAAGGGAAGTCTTAGAATTGATCATGATGGTGTGGAATGTCATGATTTGGGCATAATTAGTAGAGAATTTTGCTACTACTGTGAGTCTGCTATGAGTCTGTTGGTACGATTTGGGATAAGATGAGATGAAATAGGATGGAATACAGGAGAAAATATCTTCGAATGGGATGAGATGAGATTTATAGCAGTCTAAAAGCTTAAAACTAATAACGAACGTCTTGGCTTCCATCAAGATCAGTAACAATGAGAACAAAGATCGGGCCCAACATTGTTGCGTGTTTTTAGCCAACAATGTTACGTCCCTTTGCATGGGCCTCTATACTACGTAAATATTTTAGTTAAACATAGCTCGAATTTTATTGTATCTCAATTTGTTTTGTCCTATTTTTCAGCTGAGTTAAGCGCAATTGTTGTTATAAAAAAGCCAGTTATAAAAATGCCTTAAAACTTAACACTATTGGAAAGCTACTAATTCCCTGAACATCTATCCAGAAAACGTAAATTACTCTGTGCTTTGCTGGCCATAAAACCTATAGAAGCCGCCATAACTAATATACGCATGCAATAGGTTGATAAATTGTAATTGATAAATATAATTTAAGAAAAATCCAACTAGTGGTCTATTATCAATGCTGCGATCTGATTGGCTGAGCTACTACAGTAGCTACGAGTAGCGAAAAACGCCGGCTTTGGAAGTCAAAACAATGGCGGCTGATTCGTATTTTTACGGAAAAATGAAGAAAAATTATTTCAACTTGACCAACTAGTTGGATTTTACTAAAACAATATTATTCCTCTCGCCCTCATGGTCTCCGAGTCAATAACCCATTCGGCTTTCGGCCTCACGGGCTATTGACCCGCAGCCCATTCGGGCTCGAGGAATGATTGTTAAAGAAAACAACAGAAAAAAATAAGAATCCTAGGAGGGGATTACTCCTACTGTGCGGGTATGTGCCGCTGTCCGGGGTGTAGTTTTTAACCCTTTTGACCAAGAACACAGGGTATAACAACGACAGTGTTTTTCTCAAGTAGATTTATAATGTAAAGAAAAAACACTGGATCCAGTTGCTCAAAGGCCGACTGGCACTAGCCCAGGGTTAAATTTTTAATCCACGTCTTGTTTCCAACCTCGCAGAGAATGATTTGTGCTGTAATTTTGAACTTTGGCTTAACCCAGGGTTAAATTGAGCAGCTTTTGAACAACCTGTCCCTGACGTATAAAGCTAGCAATTAAAATGCGCAACAAAAATAAGAGCAGGGTATGTTTGTTTTGCTTTGAGTCAGGAACAGGGTATGACAGGTTATATAGCCTTTCTTGGTTATGAACACAGTGGCACACCCACACCTTAAAATGTCAGAGTACACCCCCATCCTGGGCTAAAAAGTTACCAAGTAAATCGGCCGCTGAAATTTGATCCTGCATTTCAGCGATTTCCTCCTCATCAGTAACAGGCATGATGCTATTCTTGCGCACAATAACCAAAATCTTCGGTTCAACGTCGTAATAAACCTTAAATAATCGATAAGTCCTCGGCAACACACACGGCCCGTCGTACGTCTCGCGAGTCTCCACGCAGGTTAAACGTCCCTGAATAAGCACTGCTTCTTTCATTTGTTCTGTGATGCTATAAGTATTGCTAGGTCCAACGGTGGGAAGTTTCGCCATGTAGGATCGTTCACACATGAGTCGGATTTTGTCCTTAGTCCAATTTTGGTACGCGGGCTCTTCCATGAGCAGCGGTACAGCCATGCGCACTGCACAGACGTGCCACATTTGCTCACTCAGTACGGGAAACTTTGCCATAATCTGTTGCATTTTACTTTTTGGGATGAAATACGCCTAGAAAAAATAAAATAAATATAAATTTAGGGGAACTTGATTTTAGGAAAAACTAATTCAGTGTAATTAATTAATACAAATAATTCAGTATGTACTGTAATTTAAATCTTCAATTAAGAACATACATCTTATGTAATAATATTGCAATAAGATACTTATGTTTTATTTATACCTATATTACTTATTATTGTTTAAGGCAGTCATAATGTTTATGCATATGTTACCTCCTGGTTCTCAAACTACTTAATAACAATAATCAAGCTCCAATAAGGTAGCTCAAAATATAAGCCCTAGGCTTCTTTTGAACTGCCTTCCATCCTGGAGATCATTTCTGTAAGTTAGCTGTACTAATATTACAATAGCATATTTATGTGCATGTGCTATATGCATATCCCACTGTTTTAAACAACATTCTTTTAGCTAGTTGCTGTAATCTCCTTGATGTTTTTTTTAAAAAAATAAATTGAAAAATAAATTGAAAACTTGAATTGAATTAGCAAACATTGTCATCTTTTTGCTGTTGATCTGCTGAAAAATTATAGATCTCTAAAATGATGAAAACTTTTCTCTTTTTATTGTTTATATCAAAGACTGCATGATCTTAAAGTTTTTAACCACTTTATGTTAATTCTAAGCTTTAAAACATTTTTACCTACAGTACTCTCTCACCAATAGTTTTAAGGTCTAGGTCAAACGTCGAACTTCACATGTGCCGAATCTAATGCAAATGAGATAGAATAATAGAATTTGCTCATTAACATTAGATTCGGCACATGTGAAGTTCGACGCTTGACCTAGGCCTAAGGCATTTTTGCGCACACATATAAAACAGTTTACTTACCCGGCCTTGAAAACATTTTCTGCTGTGTTTTCCCTTTTTTTCTTTTCAACTCGCTCTAACGGGAACAAACACTGCAAAATCACAATAGTTATAATCATGTTATAATCTCCTCCTCCTCCTCCTCCTCATCATCATCATCATCATCATCATCATCATCATCATCATCATTATTATCATCACCATCATCATCATTATCATCATCATCATTATCACAACCACAACCACAGCCACAGCCACAACCACAACCAGAACACCTTAATCGGTATAACCATAGTCATATCATAATCAGATCTATCATAATTAGTGCTTCGTAGAATCATTAAGAATAAAAAAATGTTTGCAAACTATCACGGTAAATAGTTGAGGGTTCTTAACATTACGTATTGACGTTTCAGAAAAAATGTTGTCTGTAGTATAACTTACCCTGACTTTTTCACATTCATCAGCACACTGAGCTTTGAACTCCCCACTGGGTTCCATGTAACTACAACCACAAAAAAGATCATGTTAAACCTTGTAACGCTGTCTCTCTGAAGAACAAAATTGTTCTGCATACAATACATGATTGCAAATAACATGCTTAACACAGGGTGCTTGCTAGTACCCTACGAGTAATTAATTGTAGTAAAGTTTTACTGCATCAAATTTTGCCAATAAAATTAAAAGACATCATAAATAAGTTTGAATTAGTAAATATTTATTTCGGCTGTTTTTCTATATTAATAATGTATAATAATTTGTAATAATGTATTAGCACGCTTTTACTGGAAATCAGCGTTCCTTTGACATCAGGGTTTGTACAAATCTTTAAAACAAAATTCCACACAACTTCGAGACTTTTTCTGGAACTTTCCCGGCCTTTCCAGATTCAGAATTAGGCCAGTAATAGTTTCAAACAAAAGTTTTACAAACTGACAAGGTTTCTATTTCCCGTGTTGTGTGTTCTAGTTTTGAAAATTATGTGCGTGACAACTAATACATTGGAATGGCTCTTCAAATCAAGAGCATCCACATCTCTGGAGAATTACTTTAGTAGGATCCACTGGGTGGTTTTTTGCTGGAAGTCAAGCTGAGAAATCCGGACTTTTTCCTGAAATTTGCTTTACTTTCCAGACGTTTTCCGTACTTTCCACAAAGTTTTTTAATTTCCAGAATTATTCTAATATTTCAGATTCTTTACGAGCCCTGTTAGATGGGTTTGCATAGTTTAACACAGCTGATCAGATCTGACACTGACCCATGGACGTTCAATCCAGAAACAACGAACCTTGCAATAACTGGGTCCAGTTCGGGTAAAGAAGAATCATCCGGATTCAGTGATCGATGTTGGATGCACTGTGAGAGGAACGAGATGAGAGTAAAATAAAAAAGTACCTAAAACAATATAAAACGACATTCCAGTCCCTGCTAATACCAATTAAACC
This sequence comes from Palythoa grandis, assembly GCA_025448215.2. NCBI lineage: Eukaryota > Metazoa > Cnidaria > Anthozoa > Zoantharia > Sphenopidae > Palythoa > Palythoa grandis. Next base: position 5,823 of record JAOEJH020504891.1, read on the forward strand.
ACAACTTTGTTCACGGTACCTGGAAAACCCGCTGTCTGACCGGGTTGAACGTACATTTGGGATCAAGAGCCTCTTGTGGATTGCCATCTTCATCGCTACATGGGATAATAAGTATTCATCATGCACTTATCTTTGGAAGACAAACTCATATTTGCCGTTAATTACAAAGAGCATAGTTTGATATTCCCGGAGTTATTAATCAAATAAATATAAATACAGGTGTTAAATATAAACACCTATTCACTGAAGTGGAGGTGAATATTGATAATATACACTAGGCATATATATATTTTATATCTAGAAGTGAATATACAAATAGCAACAGCAAACTAGTAACAGCTCCTTTTTTTGAATGCAGCCTGTGAATCATTCTCGAATGATCCGATGTTTGTCCTATTCCTGAATGTAAAAAAGCCGGGGAAAATCCCGTCGCTAATAACTGACTTCATCGATTGCTCTGTTGCCAGCAGGGTTGTCGTGATAGTGCAGTGGTTAGCACGCCCGACTAGTAACCAGGGGGACGCGGGTTCGAATCCCCCTCACGGCATACATGTTTTTTTTCATTCAAAAACAAGACGCTCTAGGAGCGTATACTTGTGCCAGCTCGTGGATAAAATGTGAAAGCTTTTGATTTTATTGAGTTCTGACTGTATACGCAAGACTTGGCTTCTCAGTTCTAATTTTGAGCAGCCTGAATTTTGAGCCTACGAGCCGGCCCAAGTATTATATCAAATGGCCGAATATAGCCGCTGTCCAGTATATCAAGTATTGCATCAAGTGGCTGAAGACCTCGACACAAATAAAAAAAAAACAAAAAACACGGGGCAAACCTAAACTTGTGCCGCGCTTCGCTGCTGGCACAAGTAAAAAGGAGCAGTTAGTAGTTCGCTGTCGCTATTTGTATATTCACTTCTAAACATTTGTATAGCAAAGCGTTGTGTATCCTTTGGATCCGACTAGCTAGTGACTACATCGTTGGATTGCCAGCCTCGTTGATACAGAAATATATTTTATATATAGATATATATATTATAAGTTCAATGAACTGTTTTTGAAACAATGAACTGGAAAATGCTAGGTTAAAAGATCAATTTTGATAAGCTTTTGCTTGCTTACGTGTATGCGTTAGAAAGATCCATTGAGGTAATAATCCCATCTATAGCGTCCAGTTGTTCGGCTGTGATGTGAGAAAAGACGAAAAACATGATTAATAAAAACTCACTCTAAAATTCTGTAATAGTCAGTTCAGATATGTCTCGGTTAGCTGTTTTACAAAATCAGACATGTACAAAAGACGGTCCATGGTCATTAGTCGCCATTACTTTAGTTGAAGAGGGACATGTTAAAAAGCACTCTTGATAAGTCAAGGTGCCTGGATAAAGATTGATATTCATTCATTCATTCATTCATTCATTCACTCACTCACTCACTCACTCATTCACTCACTCACTCACTCACTCATTCATTCATTCATTTATTGGTTCGTCTTTTTATTCATTCGAACTACGAATATCTTGTACTTTTCTTTGTCCGAAATCAAATATTGTCCGTCTGAACACTGCATGTATATCTCATCTTCTGGATTTAGCTCAATTTTCTAAAACAGAATCTGACGGCCACCGTTTTCACAGAAAATTCCCTGAAGAATCGAAAAGATGATAACTTTTGTCTTAAAGTAAATAATTATGTTTCAATAATTAATGACACAAACTCTCCAGGTTCTTCTCTGGGACGTTCCCAGGACAACTCAAAATTACAAGTCTGGTGTAAATTTTAAGTATCTACGCCATTTTTTACACAGCGCAGGAGAATGTATCCAAGGTTGTCATCTGGACAAAAACAGGCAGAAAATGTCCTGCTGTGGATTGTGTAGAAGCTATTTAGCACTCTGTATTCCATCTGACAAGCTATCAGAAGACTACCTGAGGGTTCGTGCTTCTTGTTTCCATTCAAGGACGCAAACGTGAAATCGCGGAGATCCTCCATGAACGGAAGAGTAATAAACTGTAAATACTGTCAAGTAAAGTAAAGAAAAGAAAAATCAAGCTTAAGTCAAGGTATTTTGATTGAATATACCTCAAACTAAGTAAGCCAATTGGACTTCAGTGTATGATCATGACGTAATAATAAAATTTTCATATACAGTACAATGAAACTAGTACGAAAACACAGATTGCCTTTGAAGATCCAATGTATGAATTCCATAACTTCAGGTAAATCTACCCATATGAAATCATTTTCCAGTTCGTTCATGCCACTTTAACAGTGCAGTGGTTGGCGCAGTAAGATCTCAACCTTCCGGCCACAAGGTCCCAGGTTTCAATATCGCTTCTCTGCCGACATTGAACATTTGTGTGACCTCTCCGCCAAAGTTGACTCAGCTATACATCCTTACGAGGTCAGTAGAATGAGTACCAGTTTCTGCTTGGGGCTAACCTGCGACGGATTAATGTCCCGTCCAGGGGAGTCAATGACTCTCATCCGCTTAACACTACAGAAAGATAAGCACCGGCTCCAATGGGCCACTTAGGCTCGTAAAAGGATTTAGTTGTTTAGCTCATGCCACTTTACTTTGAAATCAAGAATTTTGAAAAAAAAATATGTTAAGTCACAGGAGAGTATTCCGCACTAGAAGAGTCTGATTTTGAAATAAGACAAGAGACGGCATTACAGTCGAAGCATGTTGGTAAAGCTTGAAGTTAGCTTGTTTTTGCTTTAAGACATTTAAGCATCAGTTTCTTCTAATTGAGTTCCTTTGTAAGAAATGTATTACCACAATAAGTCAATATACCTCGTGATCTTTCTTAATACAGGGGGACAGGAAGCCGAGTTTGGGTGCAGCGTTCTTCCTAAAACAGTACCGCACTATAGCCACCCTGTCCAACTCGTACAACGCGTGAATAAACGATGAAAGAGCCACTGCAGCATGCTGTCGATCAATAAACATGGATAAATTGAGATATGGTAATTGCCAGAGAAGAACTGACCTATCATTTTCATTGTATGTGAGGTCCAAATAAAACATTGTCATTGTCATTTTAACTGTGCAAGCTGGTCGGTAACCATGAGATAGAACTCGGAAGAGATAATTGAAATGGTAATATGTAAAGATTCTTTCTATCATATTCACAATATTCGTAACATGGCACGTAAATGCATGACTAATGGCAAAACAGTGAACCCTAATGCTTGGCTTTCTTGACCAGATATTTTAGCTCTACCAAATTAAAATGGTCTCCACAGTCCCTGACAGGGCGCCTTGCATTGGTTCAAGTAGGGGAAACAAGAGAAAAATGTGACATCTTGGGGGAAGAGTGGGGGACTGAAAACATAATTATGGCAGCCTTGAAGTACGATGGATTAAACTGGGGCAAGAACTAGAAAGCCTCAAAGAATCAAGTAAGATGGAAGACCTTGGTGAGGTAGTAATAGTCATAGCCAGCAAGTACAAACAAAATGAGCAGGGCGCTTTTCATTAATAACAATAGCAAATATGAAGAAAATAGTAATACTGATAGAAATTAGGAAACATACATGATTTGGAGTAATATGTAGGTGTAACACTTGTGAAGCAAAATTTGTTTTTCTTTATATGATAGTTTGTGACTTCCTCTATCCGAATATTTGAGTGTTAATAAGCAGAATGTTTTCCATTCTGTTATTTTGCAGCCTACAAGTTCGCAGATGCCGCGTGAAAAGTAACGCCATTTCCTCTCGGCCAAAACAGGTTTGTGGCGTATTTAACCGCTCAAAAGGAATCTTCCGTTGGTCCAACATATTGTTTGGCTGGAAGTTTTCTTCTGAATAACGATCAGAGAGGGACATTGTGTCATCACCGTCAATCATCATCGGGGAAAAACACCAGATGCATATCCTTTCAACTAAACAGAAACGGTTAACTACGGCATCACAGCCAAATTCTTCCCAAGTCTCCGGAGACATTCATGATACTTGCATTTTTATCCTTTTCAGACGCCCAAAAGACGGAATTTTATCTGTTCACCTAAATTTTGTTTGTCATTTTGTAATAAGTATACAAAAAAGCTAGGAAAAAAAGAAAATAATATATATACAATTTTAATAGTCTCACCTCGTCATCTGGTTGGGGTGCGAACGCAACAACGTTATCTCCTAGGTAAAGGTGTTGTTTAATCTGTTGAAAATTGAAATCAATGGAAGCCTGTAAGTGGACATCCAGTTGAGAAATTATGGTAGTACAATAAAATAGCTTCATTTTACTCTAGGATGACGGGAAAGCAATGAACATTAAGAAAAATTAATATGTGATGATTTTTGCTTCCTTTAATTTAATTAATTGTGCTTGTTAGAGAACTAAGCTGAATTTAGCTGATCACTGTAACATTTTCGGTAAATTTTTCCTTGCCAAGGGAAAGCATGCGCATCGCGTCTACATATTGCAATATCGTTCACCATCAATAGAGCAATCACTGAATGCCCACATCCACACTCTCCTACACAAGCTTTTGTGTAGCTATATCAAACTGTGTACATGTAAGTAGCTGCAGTTAAAAGCCAGGTTTAAACAAACTTTCATGAAACTATAATGATGTTATTTCAGCATTATCAATACTCACATTTTGTGAGGAAGTAAATTGCAAAACCTTTAAACATTTTTCTGTCGGAAGTTTCATACTATCTTTGTCAATCTTTGTGAGTGGAACTATTGTTTTACCATAACGATAGCCTGAAACAAAAAGCAGAAATGCAGAAAATACTATATTTAACATCACATTTAAGAAAGCAAGACATTAATACAAGGAACGAAGCTAACAAAAGGATACATAATATTGACTATATTCACATTTTGTAAAATGACAGATGAGTGGCCAACTGATTTACTTCCTCGTGCTACCACTGAGGTAAGCAACTTAGAAATTCATTTCTCGTTTAGAGGCGTTAGTGAAAATAGATAAATAAAGGAAGGGAAACTGACAGAAAACTCCACTGGCAGTTCCTTGATAATACATAGCAAATTTCTGTTGGCAGGGGTCGAAACAAGTAAAAAGGTCTGGGAACATGACGGGTTCCAAGAGCAATTTTTAGCAGCCAGTTCAAAAGTTTATGAGCCCAAAATCAGCAAAGCCAGCGGTTCAAAGTAACCAAGCAGGTTCATGTTACACAAAACAAATGTCCAGTTGGGGAAAGTAGCCGCGCCATATGCGTTTCACTAAAAACCTGGGCACAAGAGACAGACTGGACACTAGTTTAGTTTTCCCAGCGGTATTGCAGTATTTTGCATAAATTTTTAGGAGTTCGTTATTTTTTAAAGTGCGAGTTTTAAAGTTGTGCTTAACCTGGCGTGTTTGAAAGTAGAATCGAAAAGCGGAATGCTAACCTGTAGGAACTTGCCACCGAAGAAAGTGACTTTGAGTATTTCTTCGGTTTATAATTTCTGAGTACTTAGTTAACATATATATATCTCCATCCAGATCGAACAAAACTTGAATTACACGATATGTGGGAGAATTAGTAAGTGAACCCACGCTGGAACAGTATGTGAATACTTAGTTCTCCCACTTTTAATTTCAAGTTTCAGAAACAATAGAAAATTCTACATTTCTATCAATATGGAACACTATTAATTTTATACAAAGACCAGCTGACACATTACTATGGATTCCAGAACTGATTTCTTTGAGCACAAAAACATCAAGGAACATCGCAGGCTCCAAGAAAACTAAATGGTAAACGGTAAATGGTTTATTAGAAATACATGGCAGCCGGCAAGACTTGACAGAGTGAGGAGAAATCTGGTAGCGGCTTTGGCCCCCAAGCTACTACTATGCTATTTCGACCCATAGTTAATATAAGATTTGTTGAAACAACCATTAGATCTCCAAATAGAGGATATTACATGCCCGCGCATGGATACGAATTTTATCTTCGAGTGGTCAAGTCGATATCAACTTGAACACGG
>JAOEJH020505429.1:0-11750 GCA_025448215.2 Palythoa grandis
ATTACAAGGTTTTCCATCTTTACTAAGGAAATGTTTTCGCGAGTCCGGGTATTTTTAGAAAAAAAATTATCGACCGAATAGCAACACTGAAAAGATTATTGCGTCTTTGTAACTGGAACAGGATGCTCGAATTGTAAACTAAGCCATTTTCGAGTCATAAATCTAACGAGGATCGAAAAAACACCCTATCTATATGTTAATGAGCTGAAAACTGCACATGAACTTAAAATGAAAACCGATAACCATAAAATCTCTTGTGCAGCGTCGATAGTTATAATGAGAGTCAGTCCTACGTCAATGTCCGGCGGTTTTGTGTCAGAAGATTTGCAAGCAATTATAAAGGATTGAAAAGACGATTGTGCCTCTTATCTTTGAAACAACCAATAATTATAGTCTCATAATTTAAAAGAAATAAGTTTTCTTCAAATATAGCCTTTAAGCAACCTTTAAAGAAAACAATCGGTAGACAGGAAATTAAACAGTCGAATCCCGGTAATGTTTTAGGTCAATCATCGCGAACAAGTTAAAATTACAGGCTGCATGTACTTGGCTAAAAGCCTCGGCAATGATAATGCGCGATTTAGCTTATAACTGAGTACTACAACAAAATGCGTAACCTTATGGACTAACGTCGATACTTACACAACAGAGTCCAGATTGCAAAACCATTTGTTTAAAAATGTTCTTGGTTAGTAAGAGTCTGTCCGAAAAAAACAGCCATGTTTGATGGTAAAATTGATTAGCCACATGAATTTTTTTTTTCAGGTTCCCACGAGCAATGTATTCACTCCGACCAAGGAGGACGTTATTGAATCCAGGTAAACACTGTCTTTTAGGAGTTTATCGCCGTGTATTATTGGGAATCTAGACTAGAAATTTTACCAAGCAGCAACATATTGTCTTGAATTGCGAGAGAAAGATTTAAATTAAAGGGGTAGCGAATGGTCCCTTAAAAAACGAAAGTCTCGGCAAAATAGGGCCGGTTAGTTCTCGAAATTTTTTGCCATGTCTCGAAGTCTCTATTTTTTGTTGCTTTCTGTCTCGGAATCTTGGATTTTCCTCACGAACTGGCTCGGATTCTCGGCATTTCCTGAAAAACTCAAAATATCGATTTTGCTCGAAAATTGCTTGGTGTGTCGACATTTTGGTTTTGTTAAAGATTTTTTCAAGCTCATAGTGATATTAGCTGTTGTGAGCTGCTGCCACGGGAAAACATTGCTCTGCGTTTAGTTGTAGAACAAAATTCGTAGCTCAGATTTCAGAAACGAAATGTATGTCTTGCGCTCGTGTTTCTGGATTGCAAAGGTTTTGGAATAATCTCTGTCTCGGATTATTCATTGCTTTCAGAAGTCTCGAACTCGGATTTTAAAAAGGTTATCTCGGCGTCTCGCACAGTCTTGGATTTACCATTCGCTATCCCTAATTAATTGAATTAAAGCCAAACTGAACACCAACTAACCAAATGTTTCTAGGCTGTCCCAAATTTAGTCCTTCGAGTGATTTCTAACTTCTTCACATTCTACTTGGAAAATACGTTTTAATAATTCAAAATATATTTTTTACGAATAGAGAACTGAATTTGTTAAGGAAAGAAAACTGAGGCGCGAAAGAGAACAGTACATTCGGCTCAGGACTTTTTAACTGATGCTCATGACTGAGTCAGAGAAAGTCAAAAATATTGTAGCTTAAGTGATCTAAAATTTTGTGCCGCAAAAGTTTTTAAACAGCATTTCAATAATATTAATATCTATTATTAAATTTTCAACCTCGAATATTGCGTTTCTAGCGTTCTGATTGGTTCACTCAATCTCGGTTATCAGCTCAATACTGTATGACCTTACATGAAAACATCATTTTCCGGTCGTTTTGTAAAAGTGAAAAAGAATTCAATAGAATTTGGCTATAATTTCTAAGTATCTAATTGTTCAGAATTGAATGAAATTTAGTAAAACAATTATTCCACTCACGTCTTGATGGATATGAGGTGAAACTGAATAGCCAACTCGGCGCTTCGCGCTTCGTCGGCCATCTACTGACCTCATATCCAACGCGCGTTCGTGGAATAATTGTTAAATATTCATTTATCTAATAATTGTTATATTACTTGCACACTGATTGGTAAAGAGCCATGGTGTGATTAGAGTGAAAAAACTCCCATAAATAAGAGAAAGAAAAACGATCAATGGAATACAAAAGCGAAAAAAGCGTAATAGAAACTCGGTACGTACCACTTAAAAATTGATTGCAACAACGTTTATCTAGTTAGGTATTCTCTTTTTAAAAAAACAAAAGTTTAGACGTTAACACACTGTGAGTGAGAAAAATTACATAGATACGAGAAAGAAAAATGCTCAAGAAAAGCACACACGAAAATCCACATCTTCACATTTGTAGAAAAATAACTATATGATAAATGCTATTATCATTCGATGGAATTTTCACTTCTTTCTCATTGGTCCAGGGCCCACCACGTGATCTACAAATGACTGCCTAAAATTATGATACTGCTCATGCGCATTATGGTCCGGCGGAATTTGAGATGCAAATATGACATTGCTCACCTGGAAGTTAACAGAAAAAATTTTCTCATTGATAACTGAAGAATACCGACTATCATTCGAGGTAGCGCGCACTTACCGCTTGTTGCCTCCCACAAAAAATAAAAACAAATTCAATGATCGAATGATAAAACAATAATTGAAGTTGGTATATCGCAAAAATTGTGATTTGTTCAGTGTCTCGCAATTAATTATTTGCCTCGGCTATTGGCTTCGGCAAATAATGAATCTGCTCGCCACTGACAAATCACGATGTTTTGCTTAACCTCGCCCAATAATTGTTTATTGTTTTCATTTACTTGTTTCTGAACTTTAGGCTGCGATTGCGGTACAGTTCAACGTGTGACAGCTATTACAGAGATTGGTCGAATGCCATTGACCCGTCCTCGGCCAGCGTACTACCCGGATGGGAAAGGGGTCTCTTTTCATTGGATAATGTCTACAGACGCATCGACGAAGAAAATGGTCTTGTAAGAGAAACTGCATTATATCTTTGAACCATTATTAGAGGTGGTGCGAGTAATTATTTAACTAAAAACAGTTGTCAAAAATAGGCTGAGACGATGGGAACAGTTGACTCAGAATGAAAATGACAGCATTAGTTTGAGTCTGAATTTCAATTTGCAATTTGTGTTACATAAAACATTTGGGTCTGTTTATGCACAGCACACACTATATATCTTTGGTATACAAAATATTTTAGAAGATTTATCACCGAATTCAGCTAAAGCCTCCCCTCTCCCCTTCTGGAGGGTATGAAGTTAATCTCAGCACCACGCAGGTAGAATTTTATGGTATTAATAATGATAGTTAGTAATCACGTTATAAGTCGCATGCCAGACAACTCTAACACTTATCAGTGGAGACGTTTAGGAGTTTTATTTGAAGAAAGGTAGTTTACAGTTTATTTAATGGTAAGATAAATAAGCTCATGCACAAGGGAACAAAATGGGGCAAATTCTGTGTCCAAAAACGTCTTGCCAATCAAGTAGATATAACTGAGTAAAAATCAAGCATTATCAGGACGTCCCCTTCGTTGAACGCGTGCAAGAATTCCAAGATTTTCGAAGTTTGTTTTGAGTAGATACAGATTCAGATGATAAAAATCACTGTCTGTACGATAAAAATGCTGGCAAAGCGGCAAATACTCTCCAAAAACTTGACTTGTGAAGCCGGTGTTATTCCGTCTCAGGTTAACCCCAATAATACCTGGTAATCATTTATACAGCCGAATAAAATGGATCAAACGAACAAACAAAACAAAACAAAACAAAACAAACGACCTCATGGTTACGAGTTAGACATGCCAACCGCTCGACCTTTGAGCTGCTGTAAAAAGTATTCACACTTTAGTGTTGAGATGGTATTCGTGCTCCTTCCGTAGGTTTACCTGGATAGAAGGGACCATTCAGCGACGGGAAATCTAAAATGGCAGTTTCACATCGGTTGTTGTGGCCTGTTGGTTGATCAGATTAGTCTGAAAGTAAATGCTGTCGCTGATTTTGGTGGTGAAATCATAGTAACATTGATTGGAGACGCTGGCAAGCAAAGGGTTAAGTACCATGGAGGTAAGGATTTTGATAACGTGTTACATGCATCAGGAATCAGGTACACTCTATCTTCGTTCTTTTCCATCCGAGGAGGTGACGGTTTTGTTTTTGCATACCGTTCTAATATTTTTTAAAAGATAATAAACCGAGCACGACTTTAATAATCCGTTTATACGCTTCAAAAATAAACAAATCTGAATTTTGCGCCTGCACAAGTAATACATCCGGGATAGCAGTACAGAATACGCGAAGAGACAGGACTTGGACCGAATACACACTGATGGACTGTGTGTCCAACCAATTCGAATTTAACAATCAGTCATATATTGTTACATATAATACATATAATTTAACAATCAGTCATATATTGGCAGTCATATATTAATGATATTTATTAACATAATTTTTTTTGTGGTTTCATTAATTAAAAACTAGAGTGTACATTCTTTTGGAACAGAGGGTAGCCATGTTACATTCGACGAACTCACAAACTCCTCCCTGGTGACTTTATCTATTCATCTTGTGGGCGAACCTGGTCAAGTGACACGCCTATTTCCCCAGAACATAATGAAGGGAATGGACTATCCTTTGGACTTGCAATTTGTCTTAAAGGTAGACTCTATTTATCTGTATACCCACCTACTTATATAACTATAGCTAATTATTCTCTATCCATCCATTCATCTACTTACCTATGGATGGGTATTTACATGACCCCGGATCGAATTTTACTTGATTGCTTTCGAGATTTAGGTTTATATGGAGTCGTGTGACAAATTAAATGTCTGTCGAGGCCGCCATCTTGAATATCTGTACCTCCAAATGTACATCTTTCTCATTCTCGGCAGCTCGGTCAACCAAAATGAAGTTCGATCCCCTAGCTGTTATGAAGGAGTGGAATCTCGTACCAGAATGAACGTCTCAATACGGGAGAACCCGGAGCAAACTCGATCCGGAATGATTTCGCTTTTGTTCCGGAATCATGTAAACATGGTGTTCTCAAAAACAAGAGCTACAAGAAATGGGATGAAAAAATCAGCATTAGTTCAATCCGGATGGAAGCTATGTAAACACTCCCTCCTTACGCTCCTACCGACATAACTCTATGTCTCCGTCTATGTCTCTCTGTCAAGCGTGCCCAGCATATTATGCTTTCGAAGGAATGTACCTACATCTGTGCTGATCTGTAATCTGTTTGCTTGCCTAACTGTTTTTTGGGCGAATGCCTCCATGTCTTATTTGTGAAAAATCAATAGATGCTCCAAGGTTAAAAACTTAAAAGATGATCAACGAAAATTAATTTAGTAAAAGTTACAAGGATCATTGTTTTTTTCCCAGCCTCGTCTGGAGTCACTGGGTAAACCGAGAATCCTGCTGGGCCTCATGTACAGCAACGCTCAGGAAATTCAGGTGGACGCACGCCACTACAAGGAGAAACAGTCAAAGTCGCCAGGAAAAGGTTTTCTTCACGTACACTTTCTCCAAGCAAAAGACTTATTTCCAGAAAAACCCATAATTCCTGAGTCTCTTATTAAATGGTATGCTCAAAGAAAACATATAAGATTTAAAATGACCAATTTTCACAGCTAGAACGTAAGCGACCTTGAAGCTCCGTTGGTAGAGCATCGGCAGATCTGTTCTGGAGGTGGCAGGTTCGAAATTTTTTTTGGAGGTTGTGGGTTCGAGATCTGTTCTGGAGGTCTTAAGTTCGAGATCTGTTCTAGATGTTGCGGGTTCGAGATCTGTTCTGGAGGTTGTGCATTCGAGATCTGTTCTAGATGTTGCGGGTTCGAGATCTGTTCTGGAGGTTGTGCATTCTAGATCTGTTCTAGATGTTGCGGGTTCGAGATCTGTTGTGGAGGTTATGGGTTCACGATCTGTTCTGGAGGTTGTGGGTTTGAGATCTGTTCTGGAGATTGTGGGTTCAAAATCTATTCTAAGGGTTGTTAATTCAAGATCTGTTCTAGAAGTTGTTGTTTCGAGATCTGTTCTGGAGGTTGTGGGTTTGAGATCTATTCTAGAGGTTGAGGGTTTAAGATTTGTTCTGGAGGTTGTGAGTTCGAGATCTATTCTAAAGGTTGCAGGTTCGAGATCTGTTCTGGAGGTTGTGGGATCGAGATCTGTTTTAGGGGTTGCGGGTTCGAGATCTGTTCTAGAGGTTGTGGATTAATTCGTGTTCTCTTTTTTTGAGTGATTTGGCTAAATCAGGGTGAGAACAGTTGCAGAAACAGTAGTAGTCAAAAAGCGTAGCTTATATTTTTGTCAGAGATTGCGTCTTGCGTAGAAAAAATATGACACTTTCTGAGCGGACCACTGATTAAATATAAAATTGCTAAATTGTGTGCAGTGGTAAAACTTTGTTTTGTTTTTTTTTATCTAAAACAGTGCGTAACATATGTTTAAAAAACATTTTGTTTGGAATATACTGATCCTTTTAGGCATCAAGTGTATACAACATTTTTAACAGATTGATCTCATGTGGAATTCAGTTACTCGCACATAAACTCTAGGATTTTCAACATCTCTTGATTGTGTTTTAAAAAAAAGTATGTTATACGAGGGTTTTACGGTTTGAAATTTGCTCTCGAGTGCATATTCTGGACTTTCGGTACATAGTTTTTTTTTCATGTCCTCCACAGCAAAACCTTAGCATCCGTAAAATAATTCTAAGTGTTTTCGCGGTCCACGATCCTTGGCTGTTGAAAGCAATTTTGGCAGATTATCTAAATCCATTTACAATGTTGCCTGTCTTAGTTGTTCTTAAATGCTGAGTAAAACTGAATGTTAGATAGCTATATAAATGCAGATTACTAATATTATTAATATATTAAGGTATCGATATGACTTCGTGATGTCGACTTTATATTTACTTGGGTTACCATTATTATTATCATTGTCATTTTTATTATGTATTTGCTAGATATAATAGGATAATCGAGTTTATAGTAGTGTCGTTTTTCTGTTTGCAGTTTTTGTCTGCCAGATTCAAAAAAGACCACTAAATGCCGCACAAAGCCAAAGAAAGGCAGAGAACCGATCTGGAATGAACAATTTCTCATTGTAGGTGTACCCTATAGCGAATTAAAGCGAATGTCACTGGAGGTTTGTCTAACCGAAAGCCATGCAACTCTTATTGGAAAAGTCAATGTCTTTGGAGGTCTAAGACTGAGCCTTGGTTTAGAAACGGTCACCGCCTCACAAAAGAAGAACGTGAATCAGGTCCTAAAAGCGTTCTTGGGGAAACAAACGATAGTCGAAGGTAAGGCAAATGAGGAAAAAAACGAAACAGAGACAATGAAAAATGTCAGCATAAATGGTGGAAACGTATTTTTTGCACAAGTCTTACACCATAAAGCTAAGAAAGAAGAAAAGCAAGTCACTGAGAACAGAGAAACTGCCTTGAACTCTGATTCTGTGAAGAGTATTTCAAGTAAGAGCAGTGAAAAACAAGCTGAAAGCGAAAGCGCCTGTGAGAGTGAAGATAGAAAATTGCAAATAAGTAAAGGTGAACGTAACAGCATAAACATGCGGTACTGTAGCACACCAAGCACCGTAGAGTATGATATCCACAAAGAAAAAGACTTGACTTTTGAACAAGAAAGTTTTGACTCTCCTTCGTCGGATGTCTGCACTGGATTTGAACAGCACTCTAGTATTTCGATAAACAGCAAAAAGACAGACAGCGACAACGAGCTCCATGGGAACATTAGTATTTTCAGCTATGAAAGCAACTTATACAACTATGACCCTATTACCAACCAAAGGGCAATCAAAAACTGCAGCAGAGGATTACAAGAACAAAGAAGTAGCTGTGGTAATTTTAGCAGCATTGAAGCTGAGATAAACGAAGTTGTTGGCAATCAGACGAATAATTCTGAAACGTTCGAAAACACAAACGTGACAATGAATAACGCGAGTCAGGTGAAACTAAACAATACTAAAGAATCTAAAAAAGAGACTGACTTTGAGAGCACGTTGTCACAAACTGATTGTGACCAATTGGCTGAAAATCAAATGAATTCCAAACAAGGAGACTCACCTCGTGAATTTGACGAATGTTTGAGAGGGGTTGAAAAATGTACGCCTAGCAACAACATCAAGGAGAAAGATGATAATAATAATTCCAGCTTTGAAGAAGTCCTACACATTAATAAAAACGAGAACAAGGAATCTACACTTAACAGTCGTTCTGAAGAAGATTTGATCACTAACCAAAACTCACAATTTATTTGTAACAGCCCTGCAGAGAATAAAAGCGTTTTCCAAAAAATAAACAAATCCGCTTTTGATAGCAATTCTGATGAGGGTCTTATCGATGAAAAAAACAGTTCTGAAGGGGCTATAAGCGACAGTCAAAACATGCAAAAGCAAAACGAACTAGCTATTAATACCAATTCTGAAAATGATTTTAACACAAGTAAAAATAAGAATATATTAGCTCTTGAGACCAGTTCTGAGGACGACCTTGATAATAGTCATGGCAACGGTTGCAAACACGCAGCTGATAGCAAGGAAATGACAAATGGTCATTTAAATTTGAATAAAAGGTTCAGTAAGACAGCGTTACCTGACAAATTTCACCAAAACAGCACAAGCCTTCCATGCAGCCCATTCAAAATAAAAACTGAAAAAGTGAATACGAACTCAATCGAAAATAGAATCGAAACGATCCAAAAGTCAGTTTCAGATTCAAGCACCTTCAGCAAAAAAAGCTCTCCTCGAAATTCAACACGCTTTAGTCGAGGAATTTCCATACGAAAATTATATCGAGAGCCCAAAAAAGAACGTAAGAAGAAAAAGGAAAATCTTAGGAAAGAATTGCAAGAAATAATGTTTGATGCGACCAGACCTGAAATAACTCAGTGGGAGATGGTAATTGAGAAACCAAGGCAGTGGATTTTCTGTTGGCAGCTCTTGAGAGACATCCAACCTATTCACCATAAAATGTAGTCTTGTCGGGTGACTTGCTTGTAAGGGCCTCTCCTGGACTACGTTAAATATCTAAACATGAAGCGCTTGGTCATCTTATGGATAGCGGTATAGACGGCATTAATTTTTGACGTTAACAAATTACTGCAGACGACAATAGGAGCGCGCATGCAATCATAATCTTGACATAAAAGTTAAACTGTGCGACCATTGGACAGCAAAGAATGCAGACTTACAGGATTTAAACAGGTATCCAACTGCCTTATTAGCATATGATTTACGCCACGTGGAGAGTTTGAAGAATGCAGACATACTGGCCTTAAACAGGTTATCTATAACAGGCTAAAAATTGTTGAGCATGTGATTTGTTGAGTATGTGATTCATGCGTGACGGAGTTTTCCTAGATCTTGTCAGCATTCACTGGAATCGCGTCGTTGTAGTCTGGAAGTATTCATCATACTTCACTGTCGCCCGCACATCCTAACTGAAAGTTACCACTGGTGTTTAATAGTCCTCATACGGTTTTGACAACTTTTCAAGGCTGTTTTACTGTATACTATCAACGTGCAGTACCAACACCTTAATGGAACAACAAAGGAACATAATGTGTACTTTTTAAATACGTAAAATAGATCTATGTTATGGGAAATTTTCCAAATAATGTAAAAATTTTCCGGTTATGTGAAATACTTTCCAACCAATGTGAAATAAGAGTCTATATATCTAGTTACAGTTCTTAAATATCACTAATAAAAATGCAAATCCGAAGTTTTATTTATTTATTTATTCTTATTTATTTAATTTGTCACAAAAAAATTTAGGAATAGTGTGTAAGGGATATGGTATCAGGAGGTGGTCCCAAATTCATAACCTACCCTTATAACCTACCACAGCCAGTTGGAATAGTGTGACTGGGATATGGTAACAGGACGTGGTCCCAAATTGATACCCTACCCCTATAACCTCCCACAGCCAGTTGGAATGGTGTGACAGGGATATGGTAACAGGACATGGTCCCAAATTCATAACCTACCCCTATAACCTACCACAGTCAGTTGGAGTGGTGTGACAGGGATATGGTAACAGGACGTGGTCCCAAATTGATAACCTACCCCAATAACCTACTACAGCCAGTAGGAATGGTGTGACAGGGATATGGTAACAGGACGTGGTCCCAAATTGATAACCTACCCCTATAACCTACTACAACCAGTAGGAATGGTGTGGCAGGGATATGGTAACAGGACATGCTCCCAAATTGATAACCTACCCCAATAACCTACTACAGCCAGTAGGAATGGTGTGACAGGGATATGGTAACAGGACATGGTCCCAAATTGATAACCTACCCCAATAACCTACTACAGCCAGTAGGAATGGTGTGACAGGGATATGGTAACAGGACGTGGTCCCAAATTGATAACCTACCCCTATAACCTACTACAACCAGTAGGAATGGTGTGGCAGGGATATGGTAACAGGACATGGTCCCAAATTCATAACCTATCCTTATAACCTACCACAGCCAGAAGGAATGGTGTGACAGGGATATGGTAACAGGACATGGTCCCAAATTCATAACGTACCCGTATAACCTACCACAGCCAGTTGCAATTGGCTGGGAGTTGATTTTTCATAAGTTGGAAAACCGAAGTACCCGGAGAAAAACCCACGGAGTCAGATTGAGATCGATTTTAAAATCTCGGTCCACGTGCTAAGTCCAGGATTTGATCCTGGATCGTAGAGATGGGAGGCGCGAACGACCTGACTCCTCGTGTCGGGATGGGAGGGGGATGGGGGAAGGGGGGGGGGGTGAATTCGATGATAGAATATTTAGTAATGCTTTGGACTAAGTTTAAATTCCAGTCAAGGTAAGAGAAAAAAATTGTTAATTAGATATCTAAAAGCTCTAGTAGGGTTAGTGTGGTGTTGGTATCTTGTTTTTACTTGCGCGTCAGTTTATAGATTTCTATAGTCAGTTAGCATTTTTGTTTTACAGCCCCAGTTCTTATACATGTCTCTTTTCTCTTTAGCGTATGCGTCTTTGTTTACAATTTCAGAGAGTAAAAACGCGTTCTATTTTCGCTCTCTTTTGTAACTAGCTTTAGAGAAGTAACGTGCGGTCCCTGCTCCGAACAAGGTTTTTGTGGAAACCAGCTTCTATGCCGGCGGAAATTACAATCAAGACTTGAGTAGCAACCAATGAGCTACCAATTTCTAGAATCAAAAATTCCGCTACAGCTCCGATAGCGAGATTCTATTTAATAATTAGACCATAAAAACTAATGAAAGTCGAGTCAGTAGACCTCTAGCGATGATTTGGCTGATCAACGTCCAATGAGGCCGACGGTTCTAACCGTTTTACGTATGAACCTAGCAATCGGTCAAATAAAGGCTGGTAACTTTTCGATAAAATCCTCAGAAGTCATCACACAAATTGGTTACGTGTTTTGATCCGCTAAGTTATTTTTCACTACTATAATTAAAAATTAGTCTTCTAGTAAAGAAACTTCAAGTGTTTTTTCAAAAGAACTGGTAGTCAATACATTAGAACTGCATCAAGTTTTAGGTTAAATTAACCTTTCCGACATTCAATGACTAATAATGAAAATAAAATAAAATAAAATAAAAATAAAAAGTCATTATAATAGTAATCTTAATAATAATAATAATAATAATAATAGTATTGGTAGAGGATTCAGTGTTAACCCA
>JAOEJH020506029.1:0-11745 GCA_025448215.2 Palythoa grandis
AAGAATAATGTACACCCTCTATTGATAGGGGGCTCAAGGCAGGAGAAAAGAATAATGTACACCCTCTATTGATAGGGAGCCCAAGGCAGGAGAAAAGAATAATGTACACCCTCTATTTAAAATTGATGCCATTTTATGGTGATGTAACTATTTTTTCAACATAATTTTAATGTGGGAAAGACCTAAGTTCTTGGAGACCTGCTATACAAATCAAAACAAAATGTGAATTTTACTTAATATCTTTGCAGATTTGTAATTTAATAAGTAAGTATTTATCTTGAACTCTAATAATTTTGTGGGAAATTAATCAATAACAACATTGGGGACAAAATATGTTGTAAATTTACCCTCGGTTTATCTGTAATTTTTGTGCAGTTTGAAATTTCACTTGAGCAATAACAAAATTTCCATGGCAATTGAATTTTGCAGTCATTTGCATGAGCAAATGTCAATGTTTAAAAATATGAAGAGCTGTTGGTTAACTGAAGGCAAAGTGAAGAAACTAAGTGTAATTTGTTTTCTTTGAATGAAGTTGTTTTAACTGAACACAAATTTGAATGAACTTTGCAAAGTAAAACAAGATGGGCATGACGTACTCAACTTGTGGCAACCATGTTACCATATGGCAATCAATCTCCATATATGAAACAGTCCACAGGAATACCATGACATACTCCTCTTTCTAAGATTAAAGCACCTTTATAAAGCATGAATGTCCAGTGTCTCTAAACAACACCAAAATCTAGGTGGCATACAGCACTCTGAACAGAAAACAGTTGTAACTAGTAAGTATAATAGTTACAATGGACATACTGTAAATGTTCTAAAAAGCAGTTTGCCTGGAGGTCTGATAATGTGGTTAGCATGTATTGTTATTAATAATTAATCTTTGCTAACTGATGTATCATAATTTATTACATTACAATAGCTTCGTATAATCATAGAAGATGTAATTAAAGATATATTGATCTGAGACTATATATATATATTGATATTAGATGGTATCAGAAGTGCTCTAAAAAAATTGCAAGCGTCAACTGCACCATACAAACCACCCAATGAATCTGATTTCTCAAAGGCAGATGTAACAATAAGTAAATATTTAGTTAAATATAAAACCATGTAATCGTATCACAAAGGGATTAAGTTACAACAAAAAGAAACTAGCTATGGCGAACTAGTCACGTCCGTGAAGTCAGAATAATAAAGTCGCAAGAATAATAATACAGCAGAAAGTTGGCCAAAATGGATAAGAAGATTCAAAAGATTCTGAACAGTAACAGAACTTGTGGAAAAAGACGAAGCCCATCAAATAAATATGCTGATCTACACAATGGGTGATCAAGCAGATGATATTTTAAATTCATTCAACTTGACGTCTTCACAACTGAAGGATTACAACTTTGTTTGTGAATGCTTCCATGCTCACTTTGTCACAAGAAAAATGTCATCTACGAAAGAGTAAAATATAATTGACGAATTCAAGCTGAAAATGAATAGGTAGATGATTTCATAATGATCTATATGCCTACTGAGGACTGTGAATTCTGAACACTTTACAGTGAAGTGATACGTGTCAGGATTGTGGTCGGACTAAGCAATGCAAAATTATCACAGAAATTGCAACTTAAACAATTGCAACTTACACTGAAGAAAGCACAAGACCTTGCTTAGGCAGACAGAAACAGTTAAAAAGCAACAAGCAGAATTGCAACATAACTGAAGAAATTGGAGAAATCAATAGATGCCATTAGCACCACACAAAAAGGCTGACAAAAAGACCAGTGATCAACCCCCCAAGGCGTGAAACCCCCTGTGGCAAAAACCAATTAGTGAAAGCAGATTGTACTGTTGTGGCAAACAACCCTCACACAAAGGTGTCCAGCAAAAAATTCCACATGCAACAAATGTTCAAAGATAAGGCACTGGTCCATCACCTGCAGAAGAGAAGTTGTCGGTGCAGTAGTAGAAAAACTCCACAGGGATTCTGAGGAATTTGCCAATGCATTCATCGGCACAATTAACACAGCAAGTCATGCACACAATGACAAAACCCGGTGGAATATTAAACTACAAGTAAATAATGAAAACCTGTTGTTTAAAATGGGCACTGGTGCTGATGAAACAGGCATCCCGGACAGTATTTTTGAATCGCTTGAAAAGCACCCGAAGCTTATCAGAGTGACCAAAAAGCTAAAATTGTGGGAAGCCTAAAGTCTAAAAATGTGCTTGGAAAATTTTTGGAGGACCAGCCATTTCAGCACTTAATCCAATCACAAAGAATGTACGTGTTGTGGATGCTGAACTCAAAACGGAAAATCATGACAACAAATGGAAAAAAGCCGCCCAAAACTCTTTAAAGGACTGGGGAGAACAAAAAACGAATACACAATTATACTGCTCAAGACAGATGCCCAACCATATTATGCAGTCTATACACCAAGGCGGATAGCTCATTCCTTAAGTCAAGGAAGAAATTGACAGAATGCAAAACATGGGCTGGAAAGATCACAAAAATTGAAATCCCCACAGCCTGGTGCTCTCACATAGTTGTGGTCCCCAAGTAAAATGGCAAGGTAAGAATTATATGCCTAAATCCATAGTTAATTGAGAACATTTACAAGAAACACAGCCACTACCTAGTGTGGACCACACCCTGGCAAAGCTAGCCGGATCTAAAGTTCTCACAAAAGTTGACTGTAGTGCTGGTTTTTGGTAAGTACCTTTGTCAAAATTATTGCCTCCCCTCACTATGTTCATTCATCACACCATGGGGACACTATCATTTGAATGCTCTCAGTTTTGGCATCACACCTGCCAGTGAACATTTTCTGTTCAAAACAATTAGAACAAATCCTGGAGGGATATTTAGGGGTATGCATGAAAATTGATGACATCCTAGTCCATGCACCAACCTTAGCCGAGCATGATAAAAGATTTTCCACTGTCCTTGCAAAACTTGAAAAAGCCAATATTACACTTAATGTGTGAATTTGCAAAGTCAGGAGTTCACATCTAGAACATAAATGTGATCAATGCACAAGGGATTAGTGCCGATCCCAGGAAAGTTAGAGTAACAACTGATATGCCAGCCCCAACCAACATCACTGAACTCAAGCGATTCCAGGAATGTGTAACCAGCTGAGTAAATTCTCACCCATCCTAGCAACTATTTCTCAGCCCATATGAGGGTTACTAAGTGAAGATAAACAGTTGTTTTGGGGCACAGAGCAGAACAGAGGCTTTAATGAAGCTGAGAAAATAATGAGTAGCACAGCAGTATCAACCTAACTCATGATCAAGAAGCAGAAGTGTTTATAGATTTCATTTTATAGAGTGTCCCATCCACTAATGACCAATTGAATAGAATAAGGTCATATCTTGTCCAAGATGAGATAATGATACAAATAATGAAATATAGTACTGCAAGCAGGGATGTACAGACAAGCACCACATACAGTACCTGATGCCATAAGGCCATACTGGCCATAAGGAGCTGAAATCACCATACATGATGGGCTATTTCTAAAATGAACCAGATTAGTAGTACCTACACAGCTGAGACTTGACATCTCTGACAGACTGGTGTTAAATTGCAGTACATCTGTATCAACAACAACAACAAGCCTTTATTTTGCATTTTCCATGTGAAATTAAATAAAAGATAAGAAGTTTGAAAACGGATTGTGGGAAGCCCCAGAATAACTAACAAGCTAAACTAGCTAAAAGCTAAACAAATACCTTCAGGATAGACAAATTATTTGTTAGATCTTTTAAGTCTGGGTATTGCTCCAAGGAGTACAGCATAACTGAAGTTTTATGTGATAAGGACATGAAACTATAGCATAGAATCACCACCTCAGACACTGCCTTGAGTGACCTTTTGCCACCTCAGACACTGCCTTGAGTGATCTTTTGCCACCTCAGACACTACCTTGAGTGACCTTTTGCCACCTCAGCAAAGTGGGAAACTTAGAAACTGAGTGCATAATTATATCCTCCCCACAGTACGTACGAAGAGAGTTAAATCTATTTTTATAAATAGATGCCTTTTTGATAATTAAGATTTCCTTTTTAATTTTATTTAGACTTACATTGTATGGGGTTTATTTTATATTTTGATTTTTTTAATTGCCATTGTGAATTGAGCATGTCTGCTGCTCTTTTTATCTATATTCAAATAAAGAATTATTTTAATTATTACTGTTATAAGATGTAGTTAAAGATATATTGATCCGAGACATATATGTCATTGTACATAGAGCTTAATTTGTATAGGATTGGGTCCTACATTACTTGGCCTCTCAACTTCAGAATCTTCAGCTGAATTGTTTTGGCTGTTAAAGGATATTGACAGAGCTGCATCACTGTTGACAGCAGGGGTGTCTATGTCAGAGCTATTTGTAGTAGGTTCTGCTGTGGGGCAAATAAAAAATTGTTTATGGTATCACACTTGTAAGAGTACCATCAGTTAACATGTTGACAGCTTATGACTTTGGTTCTGTTTGTGGTATCACACAAGAGTACTATCAGTTAACATGTTGACAGCTTATGACTTCGGTTTTGGTGCTCTGCATCCTTAACAACACCTGGTTCCCCTTTCTTGTTGTGTCAGTTGAACACATGCCCATTGTTTCCTGGGTAAAGAGGTGAGAGCTTTTAATTTAGGGGATCTGTCATAGTAGTGCTTTTGCAGGTCTTGTCTTGCTTGGAGCTTGGTTTTGGTGTCTTGATCTATCTTGGTAAACAGTGTTAGCTAGGATATTCCTGGGAGGTTGGACTGATATACCCTTGAAGAAAAAGTGAACATCAAAGAAGTGTAGGATTGGCAAGATCAAAAGACTCTACTTTAGCAGAACATTGTTTATAACAATGCACTCAGTTGATTGGGATAGTAGCAATATCATTGGTAAAAAGAATCATTGGCTGAAGAGAATGTGAAAAGAAGCATGGATAATTGGTTAAGCTGAAAAGGCTATTGGTTTGAAGACAACATCTGCAGCTATTACAAATCGAACATGGAGATTGGTTGTCTAAACATCAATTCCATTCCTAACAAAGTTAATGAAGTCAAAGACATGTTGAGCAGGCATTTTTTTGACATACTTTCTATTGCAGAAACTAAGATTGATAGTTTCTGTTCAATCCAGCTAATAAATATAAACTACAGTAGATATCAGATCATTCAATGCAATCGCAAGAAAGGAGGGGAAGGTCAGCCTGGGTACTGTAGGATTTGAAGGATGCAACTCATACACTCAGGCACATTTACCACTAAAATTTTCACTTTTGCAACTAAAATTTGTTGATCAGTTGCAAATATGCAAGTAGTTTGTGGCCGGTCAATCTGTCACATATTAGCGATACAATTATTTTCAACTATTTTAAGGCTTAGTTAATAAAAGGATATTGTATTCAAGATTTGAAATCTATTGGCAAAATCCAGTTAAATTTACCTTGAATGTTACCTAGTGGATCAATCGCCCATTTCTTGCGGCATTAAAGCAATTTCCTTAAGTTGCATATTGCATTAGGGGGGCAATTCTTGAAACTGATTGCACGTATGTGAGAGAAATATGAGAGTAATTAAATTTTGTAACTGCATAAATGCTGAAAAAAAATTGCCTATGTGCTGACGACCAGTGCTGATTTTGCTTTGATTTGCTGAGAAACAAATGAGAGTACATTTGTGACAACCAAATTAAACTCATTGGAAACCACAGGACAAAATGTTCGGTGCTTGTAATTTTTTTATCAAACAAGTACCAATATTTGTTGGACGTTGTGAGATTTCCGGCTGTAATTTTGACCCCTGCACCTCAACATGAACTGCTAATGAGGAATTTGAAGAACTTTAATGAAAACATTTTCATTGAAGACTTGAATAATGTCTCATGGGACAGGGAATCTGCTTTATATTTGACAATGTTGACGATATTTGGGAGCATTGGTCCACACTTTATACCAAAGTGGTGGATAAACACATGCACCACTAAAAAGGAAACAGATAATGATCAATTTCCTAAGATCACACCTGACTTTAAATTCAAAGTTTAAATGGCAATATTTTGTAATTTCTAGCCACCTACCTTTGATTAGTTTGTACTGCAAGTGCTTCTGTGGTTGTTCAGACTGCTTTGTTATGATTTTTTCAGTGTTTATTTTTTCTGCAGTGCCCACTAAAGTGATATTGATTTATTCAATAAATAGAGTTTTTCTTAGCCTAAAACATATTTTATTCCCACAATGAGAAATCTTATTGTGTTATTGTTTTAATAATCACCAGGGTTAGGAAAATCCTAAACTTGCGGCTCTTTTCTGATGAAAAGGGTGACCGATGGAAAAAAAGCTTAAAAGATATTGATGGTGAAATCCTCTGTGTTAGTCAGGTGAGTCCTTGGCTCTAAGTAAAGCTGTGAATTGGTTCACAAGTAATGACAACATTAGTTACAATTATGAAGAAAGGTTAGTTATTACTAAAGATTTATAAAATCAACAACATTAAAATGTCAAATACTAGTAGCAGTACATACATTAGACACTTTCAAGCAACAGATTCAACTTTAGAGAGGAGCATTCAGATGTTTCCTTAGAGTAAACATAAACATAATCAAATGCTGGAAAAAATCACATGCCCCAAGTGGGAATTGAAGCCACAATTTACTCATTGTTTTGATGACTTGTGTTCTACCACTGAGCTACTATGATAACCACAGTGGGCGAAGTCAGTATTCAACAATTTATTACCAAGCAGTTGCTTGTAGAGTAGTTGTCTTAGATCTTCCAAATAATTACAGCAATACTGTGCAAAATGAGAGCCTAGCAATTATTTTGATCTCAGATAGTAGCATGACATGCATGACACAGAAATTGACAATGTACATAGTATCCCATTTTTCTGTAGACTTTTTTTACAAAGAAACAGTTATTCTTCAATGGAATTTATGTAGCAGTAATTATAATATATGTATTATACTGTGATACACTTGAAAAACATACTCAATACTGATTGGACAAGAGGAGTATAATTATATCATTAACTGTACTCTGTAGAGCCTCAATTAAGTTCCCAAGGTATCCATGCACATAAAACTAACAGCTAAAACGTACGTAACAACAAAGGTGCCAAACGGTCAATAACTTTTTAATGAGAAATGTGTAAAAAATCTATTGCTAAAACCAGCACGAACAAATTAAGGATCAGATCAAATCAAGAAAAACCTGGATTGGATCACAGAAACATGGTTCAGACCATAATTTTACAAACCTTGATCAGACCACAAAAACTTGGACCAGTTTAGAAAATTCCAGCAAGCATCACAAAAAGCTATACAGAATTGGAAAATCCATATTTTTTTCATTATAACTTATCATTGAAAATGCCTCACAAGCAGTGTTAAAAGAAATACTGTAAATGGCAAGCATATAGACATCCGTTATATGTTGGCACACTGTTACTGTCTTTGAATAAAGTTAGTATGGTAGACAGGAATGTTAAAATGCAGAAAAACAATTGAGGAGCCAACTTGGATTTTAAGTTTAGGTAACCATACTACAGAAGGCAGAAGTTAATAAGAGAGTGAAATGCCCTATTTTTTGATTTTTTGCCGAAACCTCTTGTTGTGAGAATGTTTCCAAATACGGTGGCTTTTCGTACTGGGAACTAGCTTGCTGCCCAGTATATGGCACTAGCTTGCTGCCCAGTATATGGCACTAGCTTGCTGCCCATTATATGGCAAGGCCACAAAGTCCAAGATGTTCAAAGTATTTTGATTGTATAGTTGCTTTAATATTTATTTAAGAGGAAGGAAATACTAAGCTTTTTTGGAGTTAAACAATTTTACTGTAACCATTATTTTATAATTTCCTGAAACTTTTTCCTTTGGTACCAGCATTTTGTCCCATTCCCTCCTGGTAAACTTTATTAAATGCTTTTAGGGGATGGATACTTTTTAGATTTTGCCAATTTCTTTGGAGAAAAAATGCATCAATGGGTTGAAACGTCCACCTCTGAGCAAAGTTAACTTTATTGTGATGACTTTTGTACTGCAGTTGTTAGCAATGACATTTTGTTACAAACGTCACAGTTACAAACACGATTTAAGCAACTGCAAAAGAGAAGTTTGAAAAAATTCTGGTTGAGCACTGCACCGGTGTTACAGAGGTCACAGGTTCGAATCCTGTTGAAGGCTGAATTTTTTTAGGCTCAATCTTTTTCGCAATTGCTTAAATTGTGTTTGTAACCATGAAGATCGTAACATAATGTCATTACTTATACAGCGTTACAAAATCCGTCACAATAATAGTTGTTCAAATTTAAGTGGCATTAATCGACCTGCTGAAATTGACCTGCTGGCTTCACAGCTCAGTTGGTAAAGCACTACACTGGTGTTGCAGAGGTCATGAGTTTCAATGTCGTTCAAGAAGTGTGAATTTTTTCAGGCTTTTCTTTCGCATTTGCGTAAATTGTGTTTATAACTGTGAAGATCGTAACATAACATCATAAATTAGCTTTATTACTTGTTTTACTTTTTACAGGTTAATGAACTATCAAATGAGCTTCAGTTTTATTTTTGAATTCGAAAGTGCTGTGTAGGTCCATTGAGCAATTGCTTGAAGTTTATAAGAATAGTTTTTGATTCCCTGTGGAACAGATTTTATAATGTATTTTCTTGCCACCAATATTGCATCAGAACTGTACTGGAGTGGACTATTATTTTTGTTTTTTGGTGCTGCATTGCATAAAGAAAATGTTTGGCTTTGTTGTTTTCCTGACAGTTCACCTTGCAGTGCATTCTCAAAGGAAACAAACCAGATTTTCATGAAGCAATGGCACCAGAAGAAAGTAAAACATTTTATCTAGAATTTCTTGATCACTTACGAAAAGAATACAGAGCAGATGCAGTTAAAGGTTAGTAGTTAACTGATACTTTAATTATGTTTTGCAAAAGTGCATTCACTTTTCTTAAGTTCTCAGTGTTTTTCTTATAGTTTTTCGGAAGCAATGGATTAATTTTATACAGAACACCTCCTTTAAATTAAAATATAGAACATCATTTTAGTTAAATATAAAATTATACGAAACACCAAGTTGCACTGAAACATACAGGATTTATATCTCTGCTCTTTTGTTGTAATGTTCCATAATTATATCCCATGTAAATTCTACACATTAATGTATCCTTCATTGTCAGATGCATTTTGTTCTCCTAGATAGCCTAATCTATTCCCTAGCTCCAATGAAAACTGCTGTCATATTTCTGGAAGCTTCCATTTGCTGTTGTCTCTTCATGATATTTTTCTTTCTCTTTGTTTTACATAATTTCAATTTTATCATAGATACTACTAGGTTGTCGTCACTTGCAATACAGTGTATCTGTGTCGTGGTATATTCTGGTATCATAAACGGAACCTTTGAATCTTTCATTTTCGGCCATGTGATCTATTTAGTGTCATTATTGGCCATCTGGTGACGTCCAGGTGTATTTATGGATGTCTTTGTGGGAAGCATTGTTATAGTTATTGCTAACTGAATCATTTGCTGTGCAGAGGGAGACAACTCTCTCACCACTGTTGTTCGTTTCACCCTTTTGGGAGTGATTTTCTACAGTCCTCTGTTCAGCATCTTGTCTCTCACCAAATGTAGATTCAAGTCTTCCATTACATCAACATAACGTGTAAAGGGATATCATTGATCACTTTCTGTAGTTGCTCATAGAATTCCTCTATGGTTAAGTTTTATCTTCGGTCTTGTTCATTAGACTTGAATAGCTGTTGTTTTAATAAATTTTGAGTTAAGTTTTGCAATGATTATGTGATCATTTGTTGGGATCCAGTAGTTGGGATCCAGTATTCCATACATTCTGATGTCTCCTTTGTCATCAAGATTGCTATAACAATTTGGTGTACATCATCTTCTCTTCCTGAATAGATAATAATTTCTCTGGTCTTAGTTCTTACTCTCCCAAAACCAGTCTATATACATTCGTTTATGACAACTATATTAATGTTGTAATTCTTCATTTCACTCGCAACCTGCGCCGTTTTTCCTATGCTGTACAAGGTCCTCACATTCCAACATACCACTTTGACTTTCTACTTTGGTTTAGCTAACTCAGTCTCCGAGTATGAGCTTCCTTATATTGTTTTGATCCGTATCCCACTGTTCTCCCACATCATAAAATCATCGTCTGGAGCACAAAAGGTCATTGAGCTATTTTCGATATAATATATTCCTTGATTTTCCGTTTCCGTAATTAATTGCAGCCTTTTTTGCGGGATGGGGTGATTAACCCCAAGCCCAACCCCCAACCTGGAGGACCAGGGGCTGCTCTTTGTCTAGCCTTTCACCCATGACCAATCCGGCTTGCTTAAACCAGGCAGGGGCCAAGCTCCTGCCGACATAGCTCTTTGGATCATTAAAGTTCTCAACCTCTCCACCACGGCAAGATGATAACCCAGGAATGGTTTAGATCATTCACAACATATTAGTTTTTATTGTTTTGCAACAGACGGGCAGTTTCGTGCATACATGCAAGTTCATATACAGAATGATGGGCCTGTGACAATTAACCTAGAGCGCCTTCCCACCCAAAAAGTCGCAAAAGAGAAGGAGGTATGTAATAAATTTTTACAGGATTTCCATAAAAATAAAGCACTATAAAACTACTTTATTTTCATTATTTATTACAAAGTACCAAGGCGGTATGCAGCTAGAAATATTGCTATTATTGATAAGGAGCTTTAAGGACATAGACTATAGTTTCTGAAATACTGATACAGTGCTATGCCAACTGAGCTATGAAACCCTAGCTGTTGAGAGTAGGTTGCTTTATTGAATTTGTCATCCGTGCTACCGAGAGTCTGTTAAAAACATCTATTAAAATTAGCCACATCTGTTAAGAACTAGTCATTTTACTGGGCTGATCTATGCTACTGGAGTTGAAACGACATTTTTTATGTTATGGTGACGTATGTTATGTTCTTTATCTAGCCAATCCCATGCAAATGGATGCAACATTGTTGGCCAACTGGCAACAACATGCAACAATGTTGGGGGCAACGTGTTGCATCCATTTGCATGGCATGTTGGCACTTGTTGCATCCGTTTGCATAAGCCTAAACGGACGCAGCATGTTGGGGCCAACAATGTTGCGTGTTGTTGGCCAACAATGTTGCATCTGTTTGCATAGGCCTTTACAGTATGTTATCTAGCCAATTGTATGTTGTGACGTTTTGTATGTCATCTTTCATGTTGATTGGGTGTACAGAAGTGATCCTGTGTTATGTGTCATCTCTCATGTTGACTGGGCTTACTGAAGTGTCCTGTCGTGAACGGTACAAGCGACATAGAAAGATAAAAGTACTCCTGGATAGATTCACAGGTCGGTTTATTACAATCACCAAAGCTTGTCCTAGTTTTTTCAAGAGTTCTGACTTACTAACTCTCTCACACACAGGTATACAATTTTCTTTTTGACATGTGCTACTTGCCTTTTTTATGACGTCACTCACCGCTGTCAATCTAGTTTTTACAGCTTTTCTGCTAGGACAATCTGTTAATCTTTGTAAATCAACAAATGTCAGCTTATCAAAATTGCTTAATTTATAAATTTATGAATGTATAAAACTACCGGAAATGATTCTAAAACACTATAAAAATCACAATTTCCAACATTCTCCCCTATTTGATTCCAGGGGAAAGCAAATATAAAGTTAATGAAAAGGATATAAAGTCCATGCATA
>JAOEJH020506601.1:0-11744 GCA_025448215.2 Palythoa grandis
AATTTCGGGCCCTCTGGAGGGGGTGGTGGTGGGCTATCCAGATGGGGGGCTTATTAGAGAGGGGGGCTTATTAGAGCATGTATGGTTGCCCAAAACATTTGTTCCTGGTGCTGCCATTTTAACTTTAAAGAATACGTCGTGAAGTTTTATACGATGTACCTTTTCAAAACACATGGCGACTGGCTTGAAGGATTTTGGTTCTATTTCCTACGGGGAAAACAAAGATTATTAGATAAGTTAGGGGCAGTGCCTTATAAAAACAGGAACAACAAACAGCAGAGGTATGGATGCTTTTATTAAATTCATTATTAGGCAAGTTTTCTGGTTATGACATGTGCCTTATGGGTCGTTGTGGGTGTGAACCTTTTGTTGTTAGTTGTTCATCAGCAAGTTTGGCTCAATTTGTAAGTCATTAACATTGTGGGTTGTTGTAGATCATTGTGGGTCGTAATTGTGGGTCATTGTAGGTTGTTGTGGGTCGCTGTGGGTCATTGTAGGTCTTTGTAGGTCGTTCCAGGTTTTAGTAACTACAAAACAAAACACACTTGGTTGATTTAAGAAAAATTCTCAGTGGTTACAGAAAAATATGTCAGAAAAACAGTTTAAGCCCCATAAAAAATAATTAAGTTCGGATGGCCTAAATTTTCATAATTTTTAGAGGAATTTATCATTTCATACAAAGTCATTTCATGTCATTTTTGCACCACAGTAGGTTCTCTAGATTGGTTGTACTAAAAATTTAGATCTGACTGTTATATAAACTAGATCCCAAAATTATTCTTTATTTTAAAATTTATCCTCACTGCCTGTCAACAAATCCCTTGCAGGCATATCACCTATTTTTTATCTGTCCTTTCAGGAAGATGAATCTTTAAAGATGTCACTGCCCTGCATCCAAGCTTGACAAATTTAGGGCAAGCAAGAGCTGAAGTAATTATTTGTTTACTCAAGCCACTCTACTGTCCTAATCATTAAAGTCCATTTTACAGTAGAATTAAAAAGAAAAAACACACAGCTGACACTTTAATAATATTAAGAAATAGCTCTGTTTGCTTACTTAGCAGTTTTATCTGTGTTGTGCTTCAAGTTTATCATTATGTCAGATTGTTCTAGAGTATGATAATGTATAACATAAGTTTAAAACAATGAAAAACTCAATTTGAACCATTACCAAGAATCAATTTGAACCATAACATCTATACATTTGATAATTTGCTAGGACAATGCAAAAAACTTAGGCCCAGACAAAGGGTTCTCTTCCACTAGTGCAACTTGGTTGTTAAAAACACTTACAATGTTTTTGATTTATTAACATCTTCATAAGATTTGAATGGCATGATTTGATTCTGAATACCATCTAAATCTTACAATATTCCTCTGGAAAAAATTTAAGTGAAAATGTTTACATTCATTTGATCATTGTGGATCCGAATCTGATTATAAACAGAACCTGTAATATTCATTCAATTACTGAAGGGGTCTCTGATAACATACAGTATCTTGACCTATTTTTTCTCATCATATAACGGATCACAGTTATCATCTTTTTTACCTTTATATATTAATGAATCATAACCTTGATTCAGATCTCTCATCAGAAATTACAACTTTTTTAAAAAAGATTTATTTTGAACTTTACTAAACACATAAGTGCAATTTACAAGTGCACTGGTGCAAAAACTAAACAATAACTGAATAAGTGTGTTTGTGGCTAAAGGCTGCAGGCAAATGACAATATTACATTACCAGGGTATCACAAATGAATTACAGACCTAGTACTATAGTATCATGAGAATGGATCACGAAATAACCCTTTATTTCTCTATGAAAGACAAAGTAACTTTAAGCAGTGTAAGTGGTGGACACCATTGTGATACCCAAGTTCCTTTGGCCTTAAAATATAAACTTTTTTCTGTTTACAGTTGTCTGAACAACCCAAAATTTTTTAAAAGTTTTCCCAAAACAAAAATCAAGAGTTGATTTTTTCAATTGCTCAATTTTTTGAGTCTTTTGCATTTCACAGTTAATTTCAGCCATGGCTCCAAGCTGCCACACCAGAAACAGATGACTTCAAACCTTTGGCATGAATAATATTGCTTTTCCACTGGGTTTTCACAGGTTACTTCTGTTGATTCACACATAATTATGTACTAACTATCCGTTTCAAATTAGTTTTTTTTGAATGACCGACTGAACCTATTTTTCTGCCACAAATGACTGTAAACAGAAAATTAAGTGGAAATGGCCAGATGGAATAATGTAAGGTGAGTTGGAAACTTCATCACCTGTTTCAATGTTATGACCTGGGAGGGGGGGGGGAATTGGGCGTGAAAGAGTGATTTAACACAAGAAGATATCCCTAGTAAGTGGCTTTTGACATAGCAAAGGTGTCGTCAGCCAATCCTGTATTATGGAAGCTTTAAATAGCTTGCTCCACAATTTTGATGTATTTTGACTTAAAAATTGCATCCTCAAAGACAGGATTTTGACAAAGATTTTCAATAAAATTTCAATTCTGCTATTTATGCCTGATCCCCTCCTTATGGCCTTAGTAGGTGCATCACATTGCTGTTGTTTGTGCACAGTGCCTTCATTAACAAGGCTCTCTTTTAATTTTAACTTGCAATTTCCAAGAGACAGAAGGATGGGCGTGGATGATAAACTCCTGGTTATTGCCATAGCTGATTATGACCCGCAGGAGAGTGATGATCAAGAAGGGGAAGAAACAACTCAGACTGCACCTGATATTTCATCTCAGCTTTCATTTCATTGCTGTGATAGATTTGAGGTTATTGACAAAGAAGTGAATTGGTGGCTAAATGTAAACAGTCTGAAAACCCAGCGCCAGGGCTATATTCCTAGTTCCATGGTAGCACCCTTAAGACAAAACTTGACACGGCAAGAGTAAGTTTAAAAGACAAAATCAGTTTTGCTTGAAATGCTTTCCTTGAATGGGTTAATAGTGTTGTTGTTGGCAAGCTCTGTAAGTAACACAACTGGGTGTTCCGCTTTGTCAGTATGAGTCCAAATTTGTAAAGTTCCCTGGTTCTGAGACTCATTGTTATTATTATTATTATTATGTTTTATTCTAGAAAAATTTGATTGGAAATGACTTAGTTTTACACTTAAATTTTTGTAAATAAAGTAAGGACAAAAGCTCATGAAAGCCGTTACTGTGCCCTTGGGCAAAGATAAGAAATTTCAAACAGCATTAACCCTTTAAATACCCCATGGGTAAATATCGATCGCCTGCATGGTCAGGAATAGCAGCAAAAAACATGCATCTTTGTCTTCATTTTTTTAAATAAAAATACCTTCGGCATACAAAAACTTTACAATCCCAACAAAGTCCAACTCAATTTCTTTACATTGGTTGGCAAAGATTTTAAGTTCTCGTTTTGTTGGCCGAGCGATAGCCATTTAATTGGGCAAGTTTTGAGAATATGTAATTTGCTCGCACGTCACCAAAAGGCATTCTGGGTAATTTGGTCATAACGGCTGCATGGAAGTCTGCCAATCTTTATTTCATAAAATGTTTATAAGTGTCAAGCCACCTGCACTTACTGGCGAACTTTGGTGCTCATCGATGTTTTTAGAAGTAAAAACTTGCCTAAAATGCTACAGTAGGTGTGAGATTTCATCCGCAGAATGGCCAGAGATGTAAGTTCACTAATTGCCTGCCATGTTTTGCTGCATGAACTTTTGGCATCTGAATCAGTGTGAATTTACTTCTCACTTCTGGATTCTTTCAGAAGATTGCCTCCACCCACCACTCCGGCTTAATGATGCCAGCCTGGGGGCTTCTGCAGTGAAAAATGGCTCAAAAAACACTTACAAACAAAATACTTACCAGAATCTAGCTGTTGTGACTAGCTTGCTAAACAAATTATGCTCGCAACTGGTGACATCACGAAAAAGTTTGAGCCATTGGTGTATCGAAACAGCGGTAATTCCTATGAAAGATTGCTGTGTGCCGCATGGAAGAGCATTGTTGCTTTTCTATCGTTCAATTTACTGGTAAAAGCTATAAAAAAACTAGGTATTTAAAGGGTTAAGAACCAATCAGATTGCAGCATTTGTTACTGTGCCCCTTTTGGAAAAAAATAATTATTTATCAGCCAGCAGTGAGGAGACATATATATGTGTATTACCCAGTTTGTCAACTACTAGAACAAAGTTAAGTGACCTGCTCCCCATGTGAGCTCTTTCAATTCAGTGGGCAGAGTGTCTGACTGGAAGTTATATTGTTGTGGGTGTCAGGTTTGAATCCTGTAAGAGTCCAAAAGTTTTTTCTGAGAAAAGTCTTGAGAACAAATTAATTTTTCTTTAATTTTAACTGGTGTGGTGTCCAGTCGAACTTAGCCAACAAAATGCAATTTAGACTTAGATTTTATTTAATTGTCATTGTAACAGAGAGTGGGAGCTAGCGCATGGGGCAGAGCTGTCTCCACATCTGATTAATGCAGATGTCAATCTGAAGTTTTTCCCAGGAGCACCAAGAGAGAGGGATGTTATTAACAGAGTAAGTTTTTCAATGTCTTCTAAACACAGATCTGTCAAATTTGCTTCTAAAAATTAAGCTGTATCAAGGAAATATTTTGTGAAATACACCCTGTACAAAGAAAGTACTACAAGACCACAGCATGTTATCCCTTAAAAGAGTTGAGTGGAGGAAAATTTAACCGATTTCCTTCACACACCTTTTTAGATTAAGTTGCACTGTATGAAGAGGTCAGGTAAGAAGTATGTGATGTTGACATCTGCTCATTAAATAGTACAGTAATTCGCATATTTATTAACTCTTTGGTAAATTATTTTATTTTTACTTTTTTGACAAAGGTTCCCTGCCCAGAGGATCATGCAAACTTTTTTTCTGTAATCAGTTTTTGGTGGATGAACAGGTGAATATTATACATTTACAATTCAATGATAATTTTCAAAGTAAAGTATTTGGCATCATTGGTCAGAATTGATTATGTAATATTTGCTTGCAGGCCAAATATTAATGAATACAACAGGAGAAATATCACAACCATTCAAAAGAGCAACTCAGTTGTTGTTTTGTTTTAGGTTGCTTTTTGATTGAAAAATGACAGAATTCATCCTCAAGGCTTGGGGCCACATCAAAAGAAAGGAAGACAGAATTTGTAAACAGTTTGGTGACACAAAAAACAAAGAGCTCTACAATCTACTGTATTTTGCTTTTAATGTTTTTAATGGCTTGATCTGCCAGCTGCTTGTTGAGAAATTTGTTTTTGAATTACAAACCTGATAAAAAGTTTGTTGCAAAATTCTTCCAAATAAGTGACTCCTGACACTTTTGCATTTTAAAGAGCCACTTTGATCAAAACTTAACTTTTCATTTTTAGGTCTTGTTTGAAAGAGCAAATCATTTTCAATTGCCTTTTCCCATTTTTAAAGTTTTCTTTATTTCCAAAGATATTTCAGTTTAAAAATTTATGGCCACCATTGCTAGAGGTAGAATCCCAGTGATGTCATATCCACAAGTTATCAACCTTGAATTTCCATCAGTTGTATTGTTCTCAGTTATCAGCCAATTGCAATCAAACTTTGGCAGCTTATCAAACACTGGCAGTTCTTCAAATAAACCATGCCAATTGGCTGCCTTGGCAATGATGTTGTCTCAGACTGCCCCACATATAATTTTATTTTGCATGCAACATTTATAAAAGCAATTATTACAACCACCACCACCCCACTGAAGATACGAACATGCAGTTAATCTTAAGGTACAGTTGTGGATAAATCTCAGCTATTACCATCTGAGTACCATCTCAGATGGTAATAGCTGATATTTATCCGCAACTGTACCTTAAGATTAACTGCATGTTCTTATTTTGTTAGATGCTGGTTAAAAATCTAAAACATAAAAAAATGCTTTTAGAAACTTTAAAAGTGAAGCTAAAATATTGTGGCAGTCTTTAGCTTTTGTCCTTCGTCTTAAAACCGCCATTGCCATAAGAACCAGTTGAAATAATTTTTTGAAGAGTAGCCAATGTAATGCATGATAAAGCTTCTCAAGTTTAATTATGATCAGCTAGTTTAAAACCAGCTACAACTTAGCCTACAGAAATCCCAGCACAAGCACTTGTTGAGTATATTATGAGCTCATCATGTGAAAATGAAAATAACTTTGAAACCATGGAAGCAGTTTGAAAACTGGAAAACTCCATTCTTCTTTAGCAAAGTACTTAATTAACATATTTTGAAAACCCAAGACATTAAGATTTCCTCAAGACTCATTTCATCAAGGCTCTTGAGACTACTTTCAAATGTACAGCATGTTATTTATCTAATTGACTGCTTTTGATTATATTATTTGGTACTTTGTTAGAGCATGTACAGTACTAAAACCAGGATTATATTATTTGCTAGTTTGTTAGAGCATGTACAGTACTAAAACCAGGATTATATTATTTGCTAGTTTGTTAGAGCATGTACAGTACTAAAACCAGGAACACTAGAACACCATGAAACACCCCTAACCCTAACCCTAGGCCTTAGGTGTTCTATGGTGTTCTGGTGTTCCTGGTTTTACTATAATATGGTGTTTGTTAGGTATTATAGGGAGAATTGCTCAGGTGGTGATGAACTGATTGTTGCTACCTATAAAAGGTGATACTTTATGTTTTACAGTTTGATTGTAAAGGGTTACAAGCAGCCACTGCAGGATGAGGATATGTGGGCCCTTAACAAGAGAAACAAAGCTTCACACATGGTGCCAAGAATTGATAGGAAGTACTCAAAGGAGCAAAAAAAGTTTCATTTGTGAGTGTCAAATAATGTTTGTTTTGTAATTAAACCAAAATTAATATGTTTCTACTGTATGATGCTTTCCTTTTTTAAAATAATTTTAATTAAAATTGTCATACTGTAGCTCTTTAAGTTTAAGATTTTATGTAATATATGTATCTTTTGGCCTTATCCTGCACGTGCTTTCTTGTCTCATGCTGAAAAGATTGCCAAAACTGTCATGCTTTGCATATGCTGTTGTTTAAAATGAGATAATTTTTCACAATGATTCAAGCATCATACAATATAAAGCCTTAGTGAAAAATAAAATTATTGTCAGGTTTGAGCATGAAGCTTTCCACTTTCCTGAAGTGGGGATGTAATTGAGAGAGAAACTCAATCGAAATGTCCTGGAAATGGTTATCAAAGTACTTTTTCTTTTGAAACCTTGCTTAAATACAAAATTGTAACTCTTCATCTCTGCATTTGTCTGTGATATCTGTCATACATCTAGCTGGAATTCATAATTTTGAATTATTTGCACACGAATTAGGGGGTGGAAACTCAAGTAACTATTTGACTGAGTGTGTAATTAACAGTAGTTTAAAGTTTCAAGCAAGGTTGTTTTCTCTCAGATAAAAAAAGGGAACTGTTAACCAACAAAATGCAGTTATGTATTAAGCTGTTTAGAAGAAGAAATGAACCTGATGCCAGTTTATTTACATTGTGCAAATCGTTGATGGTGCATGTAAGGGATGCTCTGACCATAGGAAATAATGTCTAAGGACAGATTAAGTCTGCCTGTAAGACGGGCAATCACTTTAATCATAAGTTTTACTTATGTGCTAGTGGGCAGTAAGTCAAGGATTTTGTCCTTTTCAGTTTAATTTATACATACTTACCACTTATCACAGCAAACTTTAGTACATCACAAAAGAGTCAGTACATTTTAGTTAGATATCCATTCTATATTAAGAAAAATTACTTAATTTTTCTTACCAATACTTAATCACTTCCAGGAAGCAGAGCAAAAAGAAGAAAGAACAACCACATATTGAAGAATCTGTAAAGTTGAAAGATGACGTTGAAGATAATGAAAATGAAAATGAAAATGTATCTTTCAAACCAGAATCAAAGAAGACAAAGAAACCTGTGAAGAGGAAGAATCCATCTCTTGTCAAAGTTCTAGCCAAAGAGTTCTGTTCTATTTTACTTCTGGGTGTGCTTTACAAGTTTTTACATGACTGTCTTGCTTTCTCTCAACCACAGTTATTGGCGTAAGTAGATTTTGTCATTATTAATTTTTGAGAAACAATTTCCAAGGAAAGTGTTATTTGAAACAAGATTTAAAGTTCATATCATGCCATTTTGTTTCAGATAAAAACGTTAGTGATAAATTGGCCACATTTGCAAATAGATTTTCTGGATGTGCCGAAAAAATCGAATTTAATCACACAGTTGCACCTAGACAAGAATGATTAAATGTAAGACTGGAAATCACAAGCCTCCAGTTCTCTGTTCTCAAAAGATACAAATCATTGTCTGAAATGGTCACTCACAGTAAAAGAAAGTGAAGCACCAGCATCCTTTTCCATGCTGTAAATAATAAAAATCCTTATAAGGGCAATGCTGCATCGGTATTTCTATAGAAACAGTGTTAGTGGATGATTTGTAAGTTCAACACCGTGGAAAATTAGAATAAACATATGTTTCGGACAATCTTTTGTCAAAGTAAAGTGTGTGAGAGATAGTTAGAAAATCATTAAACACTGTAATACTTAAAGTGATTGTCCAATGAGATAGATAAGTGGAAGAACAAAGGGAAACAAAGGGATCGAAAATGTGTGGGAAAAAACTATTTAGACAAAAGGGTCAGAAATGATAGAAGGCCAATGGAACATGAAACGTTCGTTCACCCAATCCCATCAGGGTTTAGATTTCCCAGTGCGACAATTGTACTGCTGTTGACAAGAGATAAACCGAATACAACAAACATAGAGGAGTTAAAATGGTGAGAGACTGGTTTAGAAAGATGATCCTCATGCAGTCACCTAAATGGCGGCCAGTTTCACTAGTATATACAGTAAGTGGTTACAGTGAGAACATTCAATACAATAAATAATGTTAGATGTAGCACGTTATTTGTCAAGGGGTCCTATATTCCTCTCACTGTTTTCTGGCCAGATTTCCTAATATACTATATGTTTCTGGTGTTAAGCAAAAGTACCATACAAACTTGATGCCTGGCCAGATCGATATAACCGTCAATTTCACTTCCCAGTTTCGTGATACAATAGACATTTTCTGAATCCACATTTCGAGACAAACAATATGAATGATCACATTATAGAATTTCAGCCAATGGTTCCAAAGTTGAGACATTCTTGGTTTATCTAAAACTGGGTCTAGCAGGGTATTAAGGGTTAAAACAAATTAAGCATAAAGCTGGAGATTCGAGCTGGTTTACTATTTGTGTACAAGAGACGAAAAAAATTGCCAAATAATTACAAAATGTATCTTTTGAGAAAATTTACCATTTTTGTGTTAACATGATTCCTGAAAAGCACAGTGCATTTTGTTTGTTTGTTTGTTTATATATATATTTACAGATTAGTATAACAGAAAGACGTAGTTACACATGATGGCATAACAAAAGGACACAAACTCCCCTACCAGGTTAAGCCAGCCACCTACCCACCCCTGGTGAAAAAAAGAGAAGCTCCCTAATTTATTTAATATTTATTTACAAACATTTAGTGATCTAGTGAGGTTCCATGGACAAAAGATATAGGGCTCGAGGTCCCTTAAAAAATCTTTCTCCCATTACACCTAGTTACAGGAAAGAAAATATATAATAAGGAAATGATAATGACAAAAAAACTGTTAGAAATGAGAAGTGGTTTCACTTTTTCATTTTCAGGTTAATAATCGAGTTTACAGAGAACAGGTCTGTTCCAGAGTGGAGAGGTTATCTAATAGCAGTGGCGATGTTGGTCGTAGCATTTGTACAGTCCATACTTCTTCATCAATATTTCCACATTGCATTTTCAACTGGTATGAGGCTGCGCACTAGTGTTCTAGGATTGGTTTATAAGAAGGTAAAATATGTACTCGGCTAGCACTTTATTGATGTAATTATTGTTTTTCTTTTGATTATGCTTTTTTCTTTCCCAGATAAAATTATTCCTTGCAATTTTGGGCAAGCAATCATTTTTGCTTCCTCTTCCTTCTCAATGAAAATTTCCTACCATCATTACAAAATAAAGAACTCGCTACCAGTTGCATTTTGTTGACAGGCTTATATTTGACAAAGTCTTGCATTCAAAGCATTCAAATAGTTTTTAAGACAGCTACAATGGGCCGTTAAAAAATCTTTATTCTGTTCTTTGCAAACTTACAGTGTAAGGCCTTAAATAGTTGCAAACATTTAAACTCAACTTCAGTTCTCATAAGAGGGCCATCATTTGGAGTTTATAAATGTCTCAGGATATTTGAATTTTAACAATACTGTACTATTTGCCAGGCTCTTGTATTAACCAGCCAATCAAAGAGACAGTCAACTGCAGGCGAAATGGTTAACCTGATGTCAGTCGATGCACAGCGCTTAATGGATTTGATGTCATACATCAATCAAGTCTGGTCAGCACCTTTTCAAATAATTTTGGCCTTGGTTTTCCTTTACAATACAATGGGTGTCTCAATACTGGCTGGATTTGCAGTTATGCTGTTACTTATTCCACTGAACTTCTGTGTGACAAGGATTATGAGAAAACTCCAGGTGCATACTGTTGTTCTTTTTTGTAACAAAAATGATAACATATTATTAATGGCAACAATATTGGTCATAATGATGATATTGATGATAATGATGATAATGGTGGTGATGATGATGATGTTGATGAGGATGGTGATGGTGATGATGATCATGACGATGATGGTGACGGTGATTGTGATAGTGATAGTGATAGTGATGATGATTGTGATGGTGATGATGATGATGATGATGGTCGTGATAATCATGATGATGATGATGATGGTGATGTTTATGATAGTGATGACGGTGGTGATGATGATGATGGTGATGATTATAATGGTGATGATGGCGATGATGATGATGGTGATGATGATGGTGATGGTGGTGATGATGGTGGTGGTGATGATGGCAATGATGATGATGGCAATGATGATGATGATAGTAATGATTATGATGATGATTATGATGGTAATGATTATGATGATGATGATGGTGGTGATAATGGTAATGATGTTGATGATGATGGTAATGGTGGTGATGATGATGATGATCATGATCATGACGATGATGGTGATTATTATGATGATGATGATGGCGATGATGATGATGGTGATGATGATGGTGATGGTGATGATGATGGTGGTGGTGATGATGGCAATGATGATGGCAATGATGATGATGGCAATGATGATGATGATAGTAATGATTATGATGATGATTATGATGGTAATGATTATGATGATGATGATGGTGGTGATAATGGTAATGATGTTGATGATGATGGTAATGGTGGTGATGATGATGATGATCATGATCATGACGATGATGGTGATGATTATGATGGTGGTGATGACGGTGGTGATAAGGATGATTATGATGGTGATGATGATGATGTCGATGATGGTGGTGATGATTGTAATGATGAAAACCATCATAAGAATATTGAAAATAAGGACTAGGTACAAACGGCGTCTAACATAGAGGATATTACATGCCTGCAGGTGGATACGAATTTTATCTTCGAGTGGTCAAGTCGATATCTCACGAGTGAGTGTAGCAAACGAGTGAGATATCAACTTGAACATGAGAAGATTGAATTCGTATCCACAAGTGGACATATGATATTCTGTTTATTATATAGCGATGAATTATTAATTAATTATCAATTATTAATAATTGTTAATAACTATTAATAATTTTAAATTTTATAAATTAATAATAAAGAATTAGAATAAGG
>JAOEJH020507174.1:0-11738 GCA_025448215.2 Palythoa grandis
AATTGCAAAAGAGGTTTTAATTGACTCTGGTTCAGTTAGTGATTTGATCGGAATGAAAGAACTGGAGGAACTAAAGGCACAAGGACTGGCGATTAAGATGAGCAACTGTCAAAAGCGACTGTTTGCTTATGGGGGAAAGAAGCTGGAGATCATTGGTCAATTTGAAGCAATACTAGCAGTCAGTGGGAGGGAAGTCCCCTGCAGTTTTGTAGTCACCCAACAGGGAAGGCGTTTACTGGGCCATTGAACTGCTAAGGCCTTGGGCGTCTTATTCATTGGCCCAGGTGCTAACATTAACTCTGAATGTAATGTACTTCATAATGGCTTGAAGTCTCAGATGTTAGCAAAGTACCCACGAGTCTTCAAAGGTGTTGGCAAGCTGCGTGATTATCAGCTAAGATTGCACACTGATCCAAACGTCGTACCACTGGCACAAAAACCCTGACGCATCAATTTGCATTAAGGGACAAAGTTTCTGCCAAGATAGCTGAGCTAATTAGTCTAAATATAGTAGAGAAGGTTGATGGGCCAACTTCGTGGGCGAGTCCAGTTGTCGTGGCCCCCAATGCATCAGGGGATATAATACTCTGTGTTGACATGCGCAGAGCCAATGCTACTATCATCCGGGAAAGGATCCCTGTCCCAACCGTCGAAGACATCTTGGAGACTCTGAATGGCAGCACTGTATTCTCCAAACTTGATTTGCCTCTCGGTTTTCATCAGATAGAGTTGCATGAAGATTCCCAAGACATCACCACTTTTGCAACACACGATGGTTTATTTCGTTATAAACGACTGAGTTTTGGGGTCAACTCAGCCCCAGACAAATATCAGCAGATCATCAACCAAGTATTCTCAGATACTGATGGGGTCCAGAACCTAGCAGATGACCTGATTGTCCATGGCAGAGACAAAGAGCAGCACGATATTCGTCTTGTCCAAGTAATACAGCGACCTGACGAGAGAAACCTGACCCTTAACATAGAGAAGTATACATTCCAGATGGACAAAGTAGTGTTCATGGGACTTCTATTATCAAAGTATGGAATTGGGCCCACTGAAGAGAAGGTTCGTGCAGTTTTGGAGGCCACCCGTCCCACCACAGCCTCCCAAGTAAGGAGTTTCCTAGGCATGGTGGGATTCAGTGCACGATTTATCCCAGATTTTGCTACAATCGCAGAACCCCTAAGAGCCATCTCAAGACAACGCCAAATGTTCACTTTGAACACCGTGCAAGAAAAGGTATTCAATACCCTTAAGCAGCAGCTAGATGATGCCTCAATGTTAACTTACTTCGGCAAAGATGCGCCCACTACGGTAGTAGCCCACGCAAGCCCAGCTGGATTGGGGGCTGTCCCTGTACAAGAACAAAACGGCCAGAAACGAGCAGTCTGTTATGCCAGCAGAACCTTAACTGACATTGAGAGAAGGTACAGCCAAACTGAAAAGGAGGCACTAGCATTAGTCTGGGTTTGGGAAAGGTCTAACTTGTACCTGTGTGGTCTCCTAACATTTGACCTAGTAACCGACCATGAAGCCCTTAAGACCATCTACAGCAGGGGGTCTAAACCATCAGCCCGCATAGAGCGTTGGGTGCTACGGCTTCAACCCTACAATTACAGAGTCCGCTGTGTTCGGTCACATGAGAACATCGCAGACACACTCTCCCGACTGACAAAGACTCCTGCACCCCAACAGTGTCGTTTCGATGATGAACATGTTCGCATGGTAACGTTGAGTGCAGTACCAGGAGCAACGAACATTCAAGAAATTGAGCATGCGTTTGTGAAGGACACGGAATTACAAGTTATACGACAATGCCTTGAAAGCGGAAACTGGGAAAAAGCCCCAAAGCCGTATCAGTTAGTGCGTATAAGGAATTGACATTCATGGGCCAAGTTATTTTGCGTGGCAACCGGATTGTTATCCCCCAAGCAATGCGTAGGAGAATAGCTGACCTGGCACACGAAGGCCATCAGGGCATTGTCAAAACAAAGGAACGACTGCTCTCAAAGGTATGGTGGCCTGGTATTAATATCGAGGTCGAAAGGAAATGGAGAGAATGTTTTGGCTGCCAACTCGTTACCAAGCAAACCACTCCACCTCTCGTAAAGCCCACCCCATTACCAGAGAAACCGTGGCAAAATCTGGCGCTAGACCTACTAGGACCTATGCCGACGGGAGAACAAATTATAGTCCTGGTTGATTATTTTAGTCGATGGATAGAAATTGATCTTGCCCGGTCCACCAGTACCCAGGTGATTATCAGATTCCTAGATGCCCAGTTTGCCAGACAGGGGGTACCTCAGACCCTGCGAACCAACAATGGATCCAACCTTGTCTCCCAGGAGATGGAGCAATATCTGAATGAAATGGGAATCAAGCATACGTTCACAACCCCACTATGGCCCAGAGCCAATGGGGAAGAAGAGAGACAGAATCGATCGCTCTTGAAGACCATCAGAGCAGCACATGCCGAAGGGCGGAATTAGAAGAACGAGCTAAATAGATTCCTTCTTGCTTATCGCTCGACACCACGCACGACCACCGGGAAGAGTCCAGCTGAGTTGTTATATGGGCGACGAATTGTCACAAAATGCCAGAGCATGGAAACCTATGTGCACCTTTTAAGAACTGGTATCAGCAAGTCAAAGATAGAGATGCAGAAAAGAAGAGAGCAAGTTCAGAATATCCAAACCAAAAACGTGGTGCATCAGAACGAGATATCGGAGTTATGAGCAGGACCCCTATGAGGTTGTCGCACGCCATGGCGATCAGCTACAGCTTAAGTGAAACAAAGGAGTTGTATATAAAAGAAATATACAACATAACAAACGGTTTGTGACTCCGCAACAAATTCCAGCCACAACACCAGCTGACCACACAAGCAGCCCAGCTGTTTCTGAGGACACGGACAGTGATCCACAGACAGACTCATCAGGACTTGCAAAGGTGTTGCAACCACAACAAGATTAGGAGAAAAAGCAAGAGGGAGGAAGGACAACTAAAGAGGAATGTCGAGAGCAAGCTCCAAGGAGATCGGGCAGGGTTACTCATCCCCCTGGACATTTGAGAGACTATGTTTGACTTGACTTACAGATTTGTTGTGTTTTATTCATTGCTAGTTACAGCTTCGTTTTGCTGGGGAAAAGGAGGGAATGTAGTGTTTGCGTCATAGACATGTGACTCGGTGGACACGTGAGAGTTCGGCGGGCCACCGAGGAGTGGAACATTACATCCTTCGTAG
Organism: Palythoa grandis; assembly: GCA_025448215.2. Lineage (NCBI taxonomy): Eukaryota > Metazoa > Cnidaria > Anthozoa > Zoantharia > Sphenopidae > Palythoa > Palythoa grandis. The sequence continues at coordinate 3,248 of JAOEJH020507174.1, forward strand.
CCGAGAGCTCTCGACTTTTATATACTAGTTTAAATTTACAATTATTCATACTCTAACCCAATCGCACTTTTTACGGACCTTTTAGTATGGCGTTACATCCCCGCCAAAAAACAAATTTTGTTTTTATCATCACAGTTTGCTTTTTAAACGTTATGTTTACAATTCAGACCTTAACTTTTAAGGACAAAATCTTTACTTTGAATTCAACATTGTACCTTAATTCGATCAGTTAAATTTTAAAATGCTAGGAAAAGATTCAAAATTCAAATTTTTCTACAGTAATCAAGTATTTTCTTCAAAAATAAAAAAAGTTTGCGTCATTAATCAAGCCTTCCGTTGAACATTCAAGTTTCTTTTTTGCAATCAAACCTTTGCCTCAACATTCAAGTCGTCGCTGTAACGTCCACTCTTTGCTTACAACTGATTTCGACGACGCGACAAGACCGCGTCAGACAACAGACAAGTTTTGAATTCAAAGCTGTAGTTTTGGTTTGAACTTCACGGTAACAACTCAAGGTCAGGCACAGGCCGACCAGGCTAGACTCTTATGGTTGTTAATCGGAGCGAGCGGCAAGCTGTTCGAATCCTACAGAAACTAACCAAAATTTTGTTTTGCCTTTTACCCCTTTTATTCTCCTTTTCTACTTTCTTTTGTAGTTAGAAATTATTTTCTGAATAAACTGTGATTTTTAAAGCCGTTTTTATATTTTTCACTCAAAAACGGGAATCGGGGAACGGAAAAAACAGGAACGATAAAAGGCTGAATCTCTAAAAGCAGGAACGATAAAAGATAAATCTCTAAAAGCAGGAACGATAAAAGGCTGAATCTCTAAAAGCAGGAACGATAAAAAAGGTAATCTCTGAAAGCAGGAACGATAAAGCATATGTTTATGTTTATGTTTATGTTTATAGCAAATCGAAAACTTGCAGCATGTTGCTGAGCAAATTGCTTTAGAACCATAATATACGACAGTCGTTAATTGATGTACACAAAAACAGTTCGCAAAGTGATCCGTATAACATTGTGCAGACAAACAGTATTGCTAGTCATTTTAGATTAAACAAATATCCAATAAAGTTTGTAATTATAGCATTATACATATTTCACTGCGGCTTACGTATTTATGGACAATATGTAAAAATGTAAATAAAATGATTATTTCCTGTTATATGTACAGTTATAATAAAAAAATGAATTAACATTATCTGATAAGAATTAATAAATATGAGTGAAATTTGTAAAATTGTGTCCATATTTATATGGTTTTCCGTCTTTTATCGTTCCTTCTTTTAGAGATTCCTCTTTTTATCGTTCCTGCTTTTAGAGATTCCTCTTTTAATCGTTCCCGCTTTTAGAGATTCCTCTTTTTATCATTCCTGTTGCTAGAGATTCCTCTTTTTATCGTTCCTGCTTTTAGAGATTCCTCTTTTTATCGTTCCTGCTTTTTCCTTTTGCCGATTCCCGTTCCCAGATTCCCCGTTCCTATTTTTAGTACTAGCCACAGAATTCTCTGTGATTTTCTTCTGGAAGCTGAGAGAAATAACATTTGCTTCCGCTTCCGCGTCAATCTTCAGACGACATCCACTTGATCTTGATCTTCAGCTTCTGAAAATAGATCCTCGTCAACGGTGTCGACTGACGAGATGCAGGTGAATGTCTGCGATTTTTCATGTACTGACTTTGATGAGGAACAGAATTCTTATTCTTAAGCTAATTAAGGACGATTTGTTTTTGGTAGCAGCTGCCCGGCGGTTTCCTTTCTTGTGAATCTGTTTTTCTTTTTGTATAAAGTAGCTATGAGGAAATAATCCATTCCTCGTTTCCATTTCCTTCATGACGGATTTTGTACCGCGGTTATAAGCAATGACGTTATGATACGATCTTTGCGATTTAACGCAAAGTACAAAGTCCGTCACAATTGCTGTTCAACTTTAAATGGTCTTTCATTTTCAAGAAGAAGTAAGCACTAAAGGTGAAAAATCAGAAAAAATCATGAAGTCAACTTTCTTTGTTTGGGGGAGGTTCAATTGAGCGACAGCAAAGCTTGGTGTCAAATTTCCGCATCACTTTCTTGCCAGGCGTAAATTTAAACAGCTTTCTTTCTTGAGCATCAAATAATTTTTTGTAGTTGTGATGCAGAATATTAAATCTAACGCATTTCATTAATCTATGATTATTATTAGTTTCTGTTGAGTTGGGATAAATTTTGAACCGACACAAACACTTGTGACTTGACCTTTAGGGTCATGTTTATACTATCTCTGCTCACGATCTCGTCCCTGTAGCACACCTCGGCCTGTATTGGCCTGGGCAAGTACGTGATTTGAATTCCGGGAAGCTTCATGTTTTGCCGGCCAACAGAAGGAAAATGAAGCCAGCTGTTGTATAGGAGATCGTGGACTTCGAATTGTTAATAAAAAAATGTTAGAATAAATATACATATTAATTTATGAAATATTGATTGCTCAAATGAGAAACTAAATTAAAGAGAAATTAAATCAACAAAGGTCTATTTACTCTATCTTATTATAAAGTCAACTTTAATCAACTTATCTTTAACACCACTTAACTTTGTTTATAATTTAGCGTGGCAAAGCCAATCACGATCCATGAACAGAGACATGTAAATTTAAAATGGTTGTATTTGAAATATGATGTCAAAATGACGAGAAACCCCCAATGGATCGGACGCGCAGGAAACTTTCAAACGAGAGTACAGTTTTATATCATAATATATCTACAAAATGCACATCGGCGTTATTCAGTTAACCAAATAAACTGTATAAAAGCAATGCAAAAGCTATTATATTTTTGTCTTAGCAGTGTCATTTCAAGTAATTTCATGGTTTTTAAAAATTCAAAAGTCCTGTCGAACAAATGATTTTCTTCGCTAAAAGATGTGCGGACTTTTATCCAACATATCAAGCAGCGATAACATCAAAATGATAACGGCGCCGACGACAGCTACAACATATGCATCAAATTGTTAATACATGCGGCTCGAATTCTCTGAATTTCAATTAATAGAGATTTTCGTACCGGCACTACTTGAACTATTAACCTTGCGCAGTATATCTCCAAAATAGCTAATTTTTTAACGCAAAATCTTTTTTACAACCCGTTTCATACGAAGCACCTTGAAACATAAATAACAAGCATTCAGGGTCAGTTGATATAGAGCCGAGCAAGCCCGGTCTGTCCCGCTTTGTACCAAGATGAGCTTTCACCGTTTATATGAGAATGAAAATCATCCCGCTCTGTGTTTATATGGGAAAAATGTCCATCCCAGTTGCCAAGATCACGGTTGCGCAAGGCAAGATTCCCGTACCCGGGCCGGCCCGCTTTCTCATATAAACACAACTAAGATTTTATGAGGAAATAAGGCGTGATTAGAGACATCTCCGAGCCAGCCCGTAACCGAGCCAGCTCCATATAAACAGGCCAAAAAACTAAAATAAATAGATTTTTGATATATATTAGAGTTTGCCAGCTTCGTTGTATTGATATATTATTTAGGTCCTGAGGGGACATCCGTGAATAAATAAATAAATAAATAAAGTCTAGAATAAAAAATTTCCAAAGCAACTGATCAAAAAAGTAAATCAATTATTAAATCTCCAAATCACTTATAAACAGAATTCGTAAAATATCAATCGACCCAGTGATTAACAACATGCCACGAAACAGAAAAGTAAATTACAACGAAACAGAAAAGTAAATTACAATAAATTATTAACACTAACAGCTTTTAAAGTAAAAATTAGTAAGTAAAACTTATTGTGAAATATGGCTGTGATGTTCATTTTTAAAACATCTTTAAGATAACTTTCGCTTCGAATGTTCGAAAACATGATAATCTGTAACATGATCCCTAGAGCATACCACATGGAAAGAAAAAAGTGATGAAAAAAACGTCAGGTGCGGGGAAGTTAAAAATTTGCTATAAAGACTAAACAACTGACAGTTATTCCCACCTTACAGATAAAATAAGAAACAACCAATTACTGATTTTAATCTTAGAACACCCAGACCGCTAAACGGTGAAGACGAGAAATAAAAGGAGTAAAAATTAACAAATACTTAAGATATTAACTGCTGGTTGTATCTCAGTCTATAGATTAGACTGAAAGTGATGGTTTAGATTGTCTGCGACGCAAACACCAGCTTCTAACGAGAAATAAATTGATACATGTCGTTGATCTGTAGTATTTCGTTCGGTACCACATAAAATATTAGACGTCAATGAAATGTATCAAGTTCTCGTATTTCTATTTCTTATTAAAACTTTATGCCCAAACGAAAGTATTCAACCAGTTTCAAAGCATGAGAAACGGCTGGTTGATTTTAATTTCTCACCACGCTCTGAATTGCAAACGGAGTTTTACTCTAATTAGATTAATATTTAGCAATTAATTTTTGGACATAACCCTCACCTTCCCTAAACCTGCCTTCACACATCTCATACGACAAATTGCGTTGAACATCGTTTTCCTATGCAACCCAAGTTGTTCTCGATTACTTTTTAAGAAAATTCGGTTCCTCACTGTCAGTGGATGAGTCTGTGTTGCCTCAGACACGATGGGATGATTCAAGTTCCCCCAGCACAGCAAACACAACAGCTCAACCACAGCGACCACAACCGGCTTCTTCATTGCCAATACCAATATAGTTCCAGCAGATCTGTCAAAATTATGAGAACGGTAACAGTTCCAGCAGAACGCCGTTGACTTGTTTACTGACGAATCGTCAATAATTTGATAGACCGTGGAGAAGGTGTTTTCAAGACGTTAACAGAATTGATACTCTACGATTACTAATACCACTGGTATAAATTTTCACGTGAGATTTGTCACCACTCAGCGGCTTTCACGTGAAGGATTTGTTGTTTTGCGTCAAAGGCGCGAAGGGTGTCCTGGGAGGTGTCTAATGGCCATATCACGAGGCCAGTTACCACTGCCAACATATTTGGATCTTGTTTCACATTGCGAAAAACATTTTGAAACAATTCAGTCTTGCATTTCCTGTGTTTTAAGATAACCCAGTTCAGTGGAGTTTAATTTTACCTTTTATTGCTTTGGTCAGGTACGAATTACTAAAGTTACCAAGGCACCGGCTCTTTACATTTATCTTGTACTTGGCCAGCGTTACCCCAACTCCTCCCTCCGAATTGCGTGCATTTCAGTACTATAAATAAAATGCCTCGGCTGAATTTTTCTCTATCATTGCTTATGGTTTATCCGGTCACCTAATTACCGAACATTGTCTAGGCATTACTGCCATAAGATTAATTTCGGGCCTCCCAAATTTCATTTATAATTCTGAGCCATCCAGAACTCTCTTACAAAAATGTAACGTGGTATCGACTTCTAAACCTGTTGACTTCATGTTCTAAATCTGAAAACTACATCATGTCGTAAAAAATGGACCGGTTCCAGGAGAAGACGAACATTGACAAGGCGACCTTTTTGACTTACCTTTTCTTAAAAACAGCTCTTAAAAGTTAATCGGCTTGCAGCGTCAGAGTTGTTAGAGCTGATGTTAAACAGTTAAGCCTCTTTCTTAACTCTGCTCAACTTTATGGCGCTGCTTATTTCTGATTACGTAATATTCACGTGTACCACGAGTAGCACTACAAAATATTTCAACTAACTTTGATTTGTAAAATTTCAATTTAATTTCTCAAACGGCGCTTTTAATTCCTTAAATGGCGCTCTAAATGATAAATCATAGTTTATGTATTTTGCACTCGTCGAATACCGTAGCCTGCATGCTTTGCGGAAGATTCCACTCGCGCCTCGCTTTGAGTTATTCTGGTCTGTATTTAAAAGTATGAAATGCTTTTAAAAACATGTTCTTGAATACTTCCCAAAGTTTGACTCGAGGTGCTCTAAGCCTTCGCCAGGTTGTTTTTGAAGACATACAGTATACTAGAAATTTTTATTTAATGAACGTATTTGCAAAGAGTAGGATAAATTTTTGTAATAGCCTAGCCTATGGTCGATATACCGGAATGTGAAAGAGACAAAATGCGGCGGCCCAATTGCGCCTCATGCATAACATACCTCGCATGTAGTATCCGAGTGTGAGGTTGGTATGGTAAAGCCTGCCATACACCTTCAGCTGAAACTGAAACAGAAACTGAAACTGATTATTTTGTGCGTAAGACGAGTCAGGCTTTGTGAAACGATTAGACGATGAGTGGGGATGAGAGCTTGACTTGAATTTTACGGTCCCCCCTTGCGTAAATTTCTGGATCCGCGCCTGCTTTTGCTAGCATTTCCCGCCGAAGGAGGCTAAGACCTAAACAAAGCGTATTGTTTGGTCAAAGAGAAACCAAAGTTGTTTTTCAGAACCTACAAAAAGAACTTGTTATTGAAGATAAAGATATTTTTCAGCGGTTTTTAAGATCCATTATTCAATAGTTTAAGTTTGAGGACCGCCTATAGTTATATATAGTACAGACAGAGGCAAACATGTTCTTCTTATTCCACAGTCGATACAAACGCCGCCATCTTTGTATGCAAATATGTCATCAGATGATTAAAAGGTGCATTATCATTGAAAGTTTCAGGTATTTTAGTCGCACGTTGACGCGCGTTCACCGTACGCCTGTACGAGATGAAGAAATGACGTGCGATTATGCAAGAAAAATATCAAACAGGTTTGATCCATGCAATTTTTATTGCATGCAATAAAAACCACATAGCACGCCACCGCACACGGAGCAATCAATTTATGACAGATGCAATTTTGATTGCATGCGTCAAAATTACATGTTATCTAAAAAGTGTGCAGCGGGCTTTTGCAACAACACGCAAGTTTTGACGCAAGCAATCAAAATGTAATCCAATCAAATTTTGATTGCTCCCTGCGCGGTGGCCCCCTGCCATGCAATTTGGGTGCATAATTGGATGCAATAAAAATTGCATAGATCAAATCTGTTTGATATTTTTTGCTTATAATTGCAAGTATTAAATTTCTTCATCTCGCACAGGTGTGCGATGAACGTGCGTAAACGTCTTTTAAAATTATCCCAAGTTTTTGAGAAACAGGACAACATTTTTAATCTTTAAAGACATGTTTCGATCGAGCTTCGATCATCTTCAGTTGCAATAAAAGATACAATAATATGCTAGTGATTTATACGTTTAGAAGTATCTACTATACCAGACTATCACTTAAACAATGAATAAATGTAAATTACAAAGAATCCTGGCAAGGTGAGGAAAATTAAAACAAAAAAAATTCAACAAATTAGCATTATACGGAGAGACCAACATTCACATGAAAAAGTTGTTTGTTAAGGGAGGGTTGTTCCCATTCAATGTGAAGGGCTTCTTTAATCTTTAAATGAGAAACTGAGGGGGCAGAGTCCAGAATAGAGAGGCAATCCTCTGTGCAGAGGTTACGACAAATTTCTGAACTTTGCAGATGCTTAAAAACGTGAGAGTTCTCTTTCATGAAACGAAATATAATCAGTATGAAAGTGTTAATGTAATACAGCAAAAAAAAATGTAGTTTTCGTACCAATTAACAACTTAATTTCGCACAAATTGAGTAAACGTTAAAAATTTACTATCGCTTTGTTTTATGTTAGTGCGTGTGACATAAAGCAATGGGTACCATCCCACCCCCGCCCTCTAGTTTGCACAAATTAAAAAAAAAATAGAAATAAAACCCGCACGCCCGACCATCAAAATCTGGAAAAAAGGATGCTAACGAACTATTTTTTTTATTTGGCCTTACTTGAAATAAGGAATTGAACGATTCAGGGGTTAACCTTAAAAAAAACGCCTAAAACTATATTTATCTTCAATAACACGAGTTTTTTTTTCGGTTGTGATTTAGCTCCATTCGATTTTTTTCTTAAAATTCATTGTTTTGACCAAACATTACGCTTTCATTTAGATCCTGGTCTCCTTCGGCAACGCAATTTTAGCAGCAACAGCTACAACATCCGACACAGCCGCCATTTTGATTCGGTGATTGTTTCCTTGGTTGTCGCATCTGTGTTCAGCCCACGGCGACGACCTGCAATTTTTGTCGCATGCGTTGGAAATTGCTTTCGCATGTTCTCGCAACAGTGTGCGGTTATCGTATACCTTCACCAGTGTTTTGAGTCAAAACGATACAGTGCGTCTGTTTTAAACTGTAGGAACCGAGGAGGTCTTTTTACTAAAATGACTTGATCCCGAAATCAAGACTTTTTGTAAGTCGGAAACTTATTTTAGCAACTGAAGTTGCAAATAAATAATAAATATGTATGTTATGAGATGGGAATCGAGTTCATGATTCATTTGATTCCAACTTAACTTGGAGAAATCATATTAATGATTTATGTTTGAAACTATCAAAAACTGTAGGTATCTTGTCAAAAGTGAGACATTTTGTTGACAACCATATTCTTATTGTGCTCCATTATTTATTATCCAGAAAAAAGCAATCAGAATAATAACTTTCTCTGAACCTAAATCCCATACTGAACCTCTG
>JAOEJH020507774.1:0-11735 GCA_025448215.2 Palythoa grandis
TCATAATTATTACAATTTTCAAAAAACAAAAAAGTTTAATTTGAAAAATGGCTTTCGATAGCAATTTTTAATATATATGATAAGTACACTTTGCAAAAACAAATATGGAGAAAAGCTTTAAAATGGCTTTAAGCAGCCGCCGGTTAAGTTGCTATAGTGATAGTAATCAATGCTGTGATTGGTGGACTTAGCTAAAAGGACTTAAAATGATTGGCTCATGTAACTGTCCGATTATAGGTGTCCGATTACAGCCAATTGTCCGATTACGCTGTCCAATTACAATTTTGCAGATTAATTAGTGTAAAATTCAGCAGTTTATGAACCAACCACATTTGAGGAAATTGTAATAATTATGATTAATACATTAATCGCCCGATTAAAGGTTTACAGCCGAGTCAGTGAGTGCGACCAAGGATAAAACTAGCTGCGGCTAATTGCACGCGCTGCAAGCGCTAATTTCTGAGATCATTTTCAAGAAATTTTACCTTAAATCTTCAGAACTGCAACTGAAAAGTTTGTTCGAAAAAGATAAAAAATGTCGTTTATTTTATTGAAATAGCTCTTTTGGTTGTTGATCAGATATTAAGGTTTTTCAAATATGCAAATTAGATAAGTTGTGATTTGTCCCATTGGAGTCCCTGATGTTACGTCACAACTTATCTAATTTGCATATTTGAAAAACCTTAATATCTCAGCAACCAAATAAGTTATTTCAATAAAATAAACAAAATTTTTCATCATTTTTAAAAACCTTTCTAACAGACAAAGTTCTATTTTTATATAAACACTTTAAGAGGGTGGGATTCTCTAGCTGCTTCTTATATCATATGACATATCTTTCAGCGTGTGTTTGAGTTGTAACAATTAATTCTTGGCTGTGTTTTTTTTTCAACTAAATGAAGCATCGCTGTAGAACTGAAACGAATTTTATTGTATAACGCACCCAATGATTGGCTGAATACCGTGATTCTATAACTCTATGTAAACCTAGAATGACCACACCATTATGCGAGTAAGGAGAATTTAAACTTTGATAATGTAAAGGATCACAGTTTTTTGCAATTCCTCAATTATCACCATCAACATCACCATCACCATCACCATCATCGTCACCATCACTATCACTATCACTATCACGATCATTATCACTCATTATTATTTTATCAACGATATTGATAACTTTATCATTTTAGTTATACTTGCAATATCGATAAAAAAGGAAACATTTTTTTTGGCCTGACTGAATCTATTTTGGTGTGTTGAAGATGATCTGAAATCATGTCGCCCGCCGATTTGGCCATAACATGTCTTACATGCATGATAACAAAACGGACTTGAGGTTGTTTAATTTTTATTGCTTTAGTAAGTTGTAAAAGATGAATACTGCAAGTTTATGTTGTATCAAAAGGAAATATTTGTATCATAGCATAGGCTTGAATAATTCAGTATTGGATAAACACAGCACAGTCGGCTTATACGCTTAAATATAGACCTTCCGGTAGCGTTACATCTATATCTTAGATAAATCATCGGTATGCAGTCAACATTTTTTAACGCTCAGAAAATGTGTTTTTTGTCTGTCTCTTGCTTTAAAAGGAAGTGTCGTTTGCGCAGTGGTAAGATTTCTGCCTTGCAACACAATGTACCGGGTTCAATCTCCGGTTCTGCCGAGCGGTTGAACATTGGCTTGACCTTCTTTCCCGCCAAGCTGAGTCTGCTTAACTTTCTAGCACCGGCTCCAAGGGAGCAATTAGGCTCATAAACGGATTTAGCTCTGATTTTTGCTCTAAAAAGTCTTAGTTTTCTTACTATTAACGATATCAATGTCAACATTATGCACTTAATGAGTGACTGCTCACGAGGGAAACATCTGTTTTATTTCCCGAGAATCTCAATGAGTCGAGGGAAACAAAACAGATGTTTCCCGAGGGAGCAGTCATTAAGTGTTTTGTTATATAGCATAAACAAAATAAACCATAGTTATTAAATTTTCCCCCTCTCAAACGTGACGTGCGACAGCAATGTTAACCGGTCGGTCAACAATTTTCGAGATGTTAACCAGCCGGGTAACATTTGATTTGAACTCATCCACGTGACCTCGACTTAGCCAATGAGAGCGTGTATTCGAGTCGAAAACGCACTAGCTATATAACAATGATTGATATTATCGACAGTAACAGTAAAACTCGTGTTTTTTTAAACATTCTTGTTTCTGAGACCCTATTTATATATATAATATAGTAATTGGAATTACATATTTTCAATACACAAATTTTGTGGTTGAAAGAGTTATCTTTTCTATATTTTGAAGTTACTGAGCATTGTTGAAAAACTTTACTAATATAATCCTTAGCATTATTAACGACTCTATGATGTCGATTTTAAACATTATTAGAAAATTCCCCTACAGTGTTATATTCCTGTAATGGTATACTTCTAACGAGTTTTAAGCTTTATACAAATTGTATGCCCTAGAAACATTTTTCACGCATCAGCCATCTTGGATTGAAAACAAGGATAGACGGGCATAATAGAGAGTGGATGGCGTCACGTGGATATGTGGAGTCTTCTTGGTCGAAATCGTTCAAATATCTACTGACAATTGGTCCGGATTTTGCTGAAAAATGGGCAAACAAGGCAGCTAAGATTCTGAGAAAGGTTTAGTTTTTGCCTGTCCAGCCTCGTGAAAAAGGTCCATACGTCTATAAAAGACTCAAAACACTCAGACATGCTCTAAAATTACGTTCATATTAAACAAAACTATACCCAGTATAAATAAGAAAATTGTTTCTAGAAAACGCTTTGTAAAGACACGTTTAAACCACGGTTAAAACGAACCGCAAAGTTGCATTACAGCTGCAAAAAGTTACAGTTAGACCTATAAGCCATTTTTTGTGCCACTACTCTAAAGTCTCATTTGGAAATTTCATTTTGCTTGTCACTTTTAGTTGTGTTTCGTCAACATTTCATAAGCTCGTGCCTTTATGACATAATAAGCAGACTTCTGTAATACGTTACACGCTATTTGTTATTAGATGTTCGTGGGTTAGTGTTATATGGATAATGTCAGAAGCCATTGAAAGCACACAGTTGAATCAGCTCGTGCCGGCTTGTGTTATTTCTGGAAGAGTGACTGTTGTAACTGTTCCAGTCTAGCGCTCAACGCGTCTTTGAATTTTATCAAATTTATCCCTGATTGGTCAGGAGTCTGCGCGTCTCCAGCTTGCGATTTGCCTGATAAGCAAAAAACGGAAAAAGGTCAGCGGTCTCAATCACAGATCTGAGGAAGTAATGCGCATGATCAATACGGAAACAGCAATCACTCTTTTATACCTGCGAGCACTAAGCGTAGTCAGATACGAAGAAAAGAAAGGAAAGACCTCTGCCGGATGCCAGTCAATCAATCCATGTACTTCGTATAGTGAAGAATATAGATTTCAGATCTATATACTCAAAAAAGTGAAGAAAAAGATTTGCAGTTTTACTTTTAAGGAAAAAGCTTATAATATTAAAGTTTAAGGAACATTTAAAACTGCCCGTCCTTCTCAAAACGTTTACTATTAGTTTTCGTTCTTATATAATACATTAGATAAGTAAAAAAAGCCCTCGCCATTGCTGCATGTTGCGACAATTCAAAGTGAGTCAAAATATAATAAAATCTTTTAAGAAAAATAATTTTCCCTGTTCCTGTGTCAAACTGTTTTTCAACAAAAAATTATTTTGTTGCTTAATTTTGAGAAGGAAAAGCTGGTGTTGATAACTTATTAAAACTTTTTTTATTTTCATTAACATAACGCTATTCTAAACGTCTGTATTACGAGCTGGTAAAACTCTTTGGCTTTTATCCAGCGAATTGTAACGTTTTTGAGTTTTTAAACTAGAGGACTTGGCCTTCTTATTCCTACCTAAGCAATAATCGTCAGGAAGAACAGACTTATACGTTCCCTTGGCAACGATGCTATATAGATCGTCATCAGAGCCAGAGCTATCGCTCAACATCTGTGCTGGAGGAGGGGACAAACCCCTGGAACTGTTTTTACCCTTCTCCAGAGAGCGAGAAATCTTATTGGAAGTAGAACGCCCGGAGGGTCGGGCTGATTCGCCGTGAGACATAGAGTCCAGAGGAGAGACAAGGTCTGAGAGACTAGCGCCCATTTCCCTAGGAGAAGGCTCACTGAGAGCCTTTGAGCCTGCAATAATGCTTTGTTGATCAGAGGTGAGAGTGTCCGAGCGGGTGGTACGCTGCCCCGCAGTGGAGCCACCCGAACCATAACCTGGATCAGAACCATTCCGACTCAGCTTACCACATGTTGTTGTGTTATTGTCGTACGCAGGAGATGATTGCTGCCGACTTTGCATAGCTCCGGTTCCATACCCAGATTTCATATCTTCGCGGTATCGACGAGGGCTCTGGGTAGATGGACGGATCTCGTGCACAGTACTGCTCCCCACGTTTGCACATTGTCTCTCTTGATAAACAAAGTCGCCACTTGATTTTTTCACAGTTGCTGGACTCTGTCTGTTTGCACTTGAACGGTGCCCCATTGTGCTGTAGTTAGAGGCGATGGAGTGGTTGTCATCGTTGCTAACAGATGATGCCCTCCTTGAGTCAGGCAAAGTGCTTGGATTCATGGCACTGTAATCCTGCATAAACTGTGCCTGTGCGACTTCCTGGCCGCGTCCCTGGTGTATTATAGCATTAGAAATGTGACCAGGGCTAACTTGATACAGTGTAGATCTTTCAACTTGTTGCTGATTCAGTTGTTGCTGCGGCTGTTGTTGATGTTGTTGTTGTTGTTGCTGCTGCTGTTGTTGTTGTTGGAGTTGATACTGCTGTGGCATTGCTCTGACAGACTGCTGAGATGTGTTCGATGCTGAATGAAAATTCCTTTGTGGCTGATGCATCATGTTAGCATTTGAACTGATCTGGGCCTGACCTGAAGCCTGGAGCTGTCCGTGATTTTGACCCCCCTTATCGTCTCTACCAGTTGAACCATAATTGTACGGACTCGCTGGCCGTGTTTGTCTAACAGGAGACTGGTGTCGTGGAGACATATTCTGCCCGGTAAACTGGTGACTAGGGGCAGCGCCGCCGGGAAGTCCTGGAAACCGACTGCCTGATTGTTGCTGCTGTTGCGCCAAATTGCCTAACACCTGCCTTGGAGATGGCCACCGAGTGCGAGGCATGGTAGCAGATGTTCCAATTTGACTGTTAGGGGGACCCTGGGGAAACTTAGTGGGTGACTGACTCAGACTCTTTATGATAAGTTGTTGCTGGTTTGGCTGATGACGTTGCTGGTTGATCACGTTCCCAGTGCTGTGGTTCCTAGTATGAATTCCTTGTGTATACTGTTGATGATTAACGTTGCCACTGCTGGGATACCTACCGGGAATTCCTCTGTGCTGTGCGTGTTGGTTCACGTTGCCTGTACTACAGCTCCTTGGTGGCCGCTTGATCGATCCACAAGATGAGTCACTATTGTTACGAGCTCGTCCTGGTGGGTCGTTGCTCCTATTTGGTTGTTGTTGTTGTTGTTGTTGTTGTGTACCTTGCAGTGAATAAAAACAATCCTGTCAGTTTTAAGTCACTCGCAACGCTTTACGAAATTTTTACTAGGTCTACTCTGGAACCCAAAGTCGCCGTAACTCAAAGCGACTTTAGGCAACTTAAGCAGAATTAAGAAGAAACGCGACAAAAACCTGCCATGTCTTTATACGTCATTATCACCATCATCATCATAACTTCATCATTACCATCATCATCATCATCACCACCACCATCATCATCACCATCATCACCACCACCATCATCATCATCATTATCATCACCACCATCATCATCATCATCACCATCATCATCATCACCATCACCTTCATCGTCATATCACCATCATCATCATATCACCATCATCATCATATCACCATCATTACCATCATCACCATCATCATCACCATCATCATCATCACCATCATCATCATATCACCATCATCACCATCATCATCATCATCGCCATCATCATCATCATCATCATCATCACCACCATCACCATCACCATCACCATCATTATTATTATTATTATTATTATTGTTGTTGTTGTTATTATTATTATTATTATTATCACCATAATCATCATCATCACCACCACCATCATCATCATCATTATCATCACCACCATCATCATCATCATCATCACCATCATCATCACCATCACCTTCATCGTCATATCACCATCATCACCATCATCATCATCATCATTATCACCATCATCATCATATCACCATCATTACCATCATCACCATCATCACCATCATCATCATCATCATCATCACCACCACCATCACCATCACCATCATTATTATTATTATTACTATTATTATTATTATTGTTGTTGTTATTACTATTATTATTATTATCACCATAATCATCATCACCATCACCATCACCTTCATCGTCATTATCACCATCATCATCATCGTCATCACCACCACCACCACCATCATTATTGTTATTATTATTATTATTATTATTATTATTATTATTATCACCATTATTATCATCACCATTATCATCATTACCATTATCGTCATTATCATTATCGTCATTATCACCATCACGATCATCATTATTATCATCACCATTATCATCATCACCATCACCATTATCTTCACCGTCACCATCATTATCATCATCATCATCATCACCATCATCGTCATCATCACCATCACCATCATCATCATCATCATCACCATCATCATCATCACCATCATCATCACCATTATCGTCATCGTCATCATCATTATCATCACCATCATCATCGTCATCATCATTATCATCACCATCATCATCGCCATCATCATCATCTACACCACCATCGTCATCGTCATCATCATTATCATCACCACATCATCATCATCACCACCATCATCGTCATCATCACCATCACCATCACCATCACCTCCATCGCCATCGTCATCGTCATCGCCATTATCATCACCATTATCATCATCATCACCATCATTGTCATCATCATCATTGACTAAAGTTACACCCATCATCTTTACATCTTCATCTTATTTGTAACACTTAGGGATGCTCATGACATTGTTTACAAGCTCAACTGGTTTATCAAAAAGACGAAATACAATGAAAGCTTAAAGAACAAGACATAATGAGTTACTTATATGTCACCTGTAGAAAAACAGCTCAAGAAGTAGGCATTAGCATACACCTTCGATAAACAAGAATCGATATGGACGCGAATGGCATGTGTAAGCCTTAGCCCGGAGTGTTTTATAAGCAAATAGACAGATATTTGGTTTGAATTTAGTCGATATCAGCTCGTTTACGTACAGTTAAGTTCTCTTTACACGGAATTGCGTTGGTGATACAGGCGGTGTAAGAGCAGGATTATCCATCTAAACAACTTAGGAGTCTGATCCAAGAGAAAATTACTAATAAACTTTTATACAAAAAAGTTGAAAAAATATGGCAAGAAGGAAAAGAAACCATGGATACGTATAACTTTTATTCTCCCAAAAACAGTTAGATTTATAACATAAATTGATTCATTTAACTACCGTCCAGGTTTCTCCTCAAATATTTCAAAAAAGAAGATTGATAGTATCGTCCGTATTTATTATATTCACTGTCTGCTGTGACCAACACTTCAAGCAAATAGTAATTATAATTCACTACAGACTTTGATCTGCACCACAATTAAAAATGTTTAATTTTCTCTCATTCTGTTTTTTCCTTTATTGCATTCACTTTCACTCCTTCCATTTAGATAAATAGTAAATCTGCAAGGACCGTTGTCCAAAACATCATTTTGGAGTATCAAACCGGTCCAGGTATTTTTTTAATTCTATTCCTTTTGTGTTCGTTTCTCATTTCTTCAGAGCCTTTTACAATAAAAATATTCGCTTTATTACTCACCTGAAGCAGCGGGTACCCCAGTCTCGTTTACACCTGAGCTGTGGGCTTGCGCAATTGACTTCGTTGTCTTGGAAACGGTTCCACTGCCTGTTGTCGCGTTTAGGTGACTCTTAGAGGACGCACGGCTTGGGGGCTTTGAGCCAGAAGCTGCCGCATTGGATCCTTTATTGTCGTACATTGGGTTGAGGTAGAAATTTGGCTTTTCGTTATTGTTGTTGTTGTTTGCGAGGTCTTGTTCTGCATTGTAGCTAAGATTATTTAAATAAAATATAAGAGGTGTGAGAAAATAGTTAGAGATAAATGAAATTGTAGATAGAATACACTTAAGACACGGACGGTTGCCTACTCAAAATCATTTAAAGCTATAGCTTCCGGCAGTGCCTTAGTAAGTATTGCTTGGACTTAATATAAATTCTGCTCCGAGTCTAAGCTGCTCAAAAAGCTGGCGTTTATCTCTGAATTCTGTATTGTTAAACGATTGGAGTCTTTGACTCTACCTGCAGGACAGTTTTCTATTCATGCAATGTTAGCACTGCGTTTACAATTGTAAAGAAACTTACTGATCAACATGAGACTGCTTGGATGTCTTTTTGTCGACGTCAGTTGCTGAGATCACTACCTCGGCCGCCCTGGCTGGGATCTGTCCATCTGGGTCGTCATCAGCAGATAATCTGCGATTGTTTAGATTTCCATTCATGTGCTGATGATTTCCCTTTAATAATAATAATAATAATAATACTTTATTAACGTGCTGTACACTTAGCTACTGGGTTTCAACCCAGCTACTAGTTTAAAAGATACACAGCACAAAGTCTGTGTGCAATCAGCAGATAGCAGAACAATCAGATAACAAAACAAGCAATAGAACTTTCTAACGCGTCCGCCATCTTGGATTGAAAACAAGGCTGGAAGAGCATAACGGAGAAAGGATGATGTCACGTGGGAATGTGGAGTATTGTTAACAAAATCGTTGAAATATATAGCAAAAATTGGTCTGGATTTTTCTAAAAAAAATGGGCTAAAAAGAAAGCTAAAGTTCCGCGAAAAGTTAAGGTTTGCCTTCCCAGCCTCGTTTTCAATCCAAGATGGCGGCAGCGAGAGGTTATGGTTTGCCCTCCCAGCCTCGTTTTCAATCCAAGATGGCGGCAGCGCTGCAAAGGTCTCTGTGAACGAATTAAATTCTACTAAAAACAAAAAAGAAGAACTTGTCAAAAAAATTGTTGAAAGTATTATACTAGCTGCAACGACTCGTTAGTCAGATGCTGTCATTTGTTACTAGGAGTGATGAGCATCTTTATCTTATACTGGGGGAGGGGGGCGGGGAGCGGGGCTCAGTCCTTGACTGGTTACCTACCAGCACGAGTAAAAGCTATATTAAATCTAAATGTTAACAAATATAACGTAACGTAATCGGAGAAAGACTACAGAAGCTAGGAGGTGCTAATTGTGCCATTATTTAAAGTTATCATCTTTTTATTTGAAGATGTACCATACCTTTGTCAGCACAAGCATTTGTTTTTTTGGAACACAATTTGTTTTTAAACATGTAACGTTCTTTACTGAAAAAAGCTTAGGGACTTAGAGTACGTGTTATTATTGCCTCACCTTGGAGCCTAATGGAGGCAAAATAATCCTACGAGGTTTGTGAAGGACCGCAATAGATTGACTCTTTGATCTTCTCTTCACTACTACGCTGTAAATGGCTAAGCCTGCCATAATGACACCTGCTCCAAATGCACTGAGGAAAAACACTGTGAGGTACGCGTAAGAGTCCTCTGCAACAGACATGAAAAATATCAAGAGGTTACTGACCAAACGTTGGGTCGGTACGGGAAAGTATCAAACCGTAGTCTGATAATATAATTTGGGAGTCAGGTTGGCGAAGTAGCCAGCATTAGCATTTCCCACCTTTACCACTCAACGTTGAACCCTGAGCTCCGCACGTGGGCTGAGATTTGTCGATCTCTGAGGGAGTTTTTTCACATACTCGGGTTTTTCTCCTTCGGTAGATTAAATGAAAATTAATACTACATTAAATAAAATGGCTATATGTCTAGCTTTGGCCGAATTTCATGCAAGTATTCCGTACCTGATTAGACATTTCAAGGATATCATCAAAATATACACCTCACCTTGAGCATAGAAAAACCACAGAATAAGCGACCCAACGACTCCTAGCTTCCCATCATCCTTCAAGGGTCCTATGGCTGGTGGAACGGCTGTGGTGCTTGTAGTTACGGCCATCGTTCCTGCACTAGGTCCCGTTTCTGGTACTCGTGTTTTGTCCTTTGAGGGGCTTCTTCCAGTAACTGAGAAGCCTTCGTCAGTCGTATAAGTATTAGGTCTTGATGTAACAGTTGGTATGTCAGTGGTGTTGGTATTGTTGGATGGTAATAGTACGCGGATTCCTGGAAATGTAGTGAAATGTTTAGTTGACTTTTTGGCTATGACTGAGGCATTATGTAAGGTAGAAGTGAGTTGGCGAGGTTTAGATGAAGTAGTGGTTGGAGATATCCCCGGGGATGAAAGAATATTTCTCTTTGTGAACTGAGTGATGGAGTTTTGATAAGCGCTTGAGTCAGAATGAGGCTCTGAGCGAACACGAAAAAGCGGATGAGTAGTGTTAATGGGATCGGGAACGCTAGAGTCGTCGGTTAAACGCCCCTTTAGTGAGAATGAATGTGACGATACTGTATTTTCAATACTAACATATCCTTGATGTTTGGATAACGTACTTTTCCTATCTTCTCTTGTGAAGACGCCAACAGAAACAGCCGCGTCTGTTCCCGGTGTTGCGGTAACCGCTGACGAGTCGCGTTTTGTTCCGTCGGTCTTTTGTATTGCAGTATCAGTTCGAGTGTTAGCAACGTGAGTTGGCAGTGAACTTACAGAGAAACCGATTATGCGGGAATAAAGTCGCGTACTCGTACCTTTATTAGTCGACACAACTCTACGACTAGCGCTAGTTTGTTTTGCGGCGTTCGTAAACGTTTTTGTTTTAATCGAAGATAGCCAAGAGATAGGGGTGGAAGTCACCCTTTTAGGGGAAAACCCCTCAGTGGGAGACTCGACTTTAGAGGAATACGTTGTAGGAAAATCAGTATCAATAGTTTGCACAAGGTTATCGTTACTGCTTTTGTGCTCTCTCATTGTCAGGTCTATAAACGTATTCGATCTGATGGTGGTTAGGTCGTTCACTTCTGTTGTCAGAGTTGGCGAAACAGTTATCGTTAATCCCTTAGTAGTATCTTGATTGGTAGAAGTAAAAGAAGTTGGTAGAGTACTAGTAGTAGTTAAGGGTTGTGTAGGTTTCGAAGAGTGTTTTCGGCCAGTTTTAAATTTACTCTTTTCCACTAGAAGAAGAAGGAAAAGAAAGACAGTATATTTAGATAGGTGCAAGCTCACCATGCAGTCAACTCCTAATTTCTATTGGTTTTACAAAACAGTTTTAAAAATTTATAGAAGCAGTGTCATTACTCCTTTAGACTCGTACCCAGTTTCTTATTTTTTATACTTTAGGGCGTGCAAGGACACCACGCGGGCGTAGAGACTGGGTACAAGTTTCTTACTTATACTGGTTGAAAACAACCGAGACTTCTTTGTGTTTTTCTTTGTTTTTCGATCACTGAGGCCCAGATCAGGGCCCTAGAAGGATAGTCATAGCACGTGTCAAAGACCCATTCTCATTTTTCTTTTCTTATTTCTCATTTCCCATTTCTCTTTTCTTATTGCTTATTGCTTATTGCTTATTGCTTATTGCTTATTGCTTATTGCTTATTGCTTATTGCTTATTGCTTAT
>JAOEJH020508700.1:0-11734 GCA_025448215.2 Palythoa grandis
CACTGATGTAAACATAACAGTTTCAAAGTGCCAATAAATCAATATTATTATTATTATTATTATTATTATTATTATTACTGAATACTTTATAATATAATACTTTACCTCACTCGTTGACACAGTTTTATATATAATAAGAGATATAAGAGAGTAATAGTAATAATGAAGGTGCAAATATATAGAGCCTGGAGACTAAGTGAACCTTGCGATTTTTGAGTTAGCACCCAGCTTTGTTTAGTGCAAAAAAGTACATGAAGGAACTAGAAGAGACAGATAATCAATGTACAAACACTAGAAGACAGACGGAGTACATGTGCAATGTAAGCTCATGTGGAGAAATACGAGGAGTCAAATATAATCAATTCAAGCTTTTTACAATTTGTTTAGTAAGTAGATGAAGCTTTATTTCTTTAGAGAAATGGAAAGCATTAAGATTTTTTAAATCTGTAGCTTTCAAGAATTCAACATGGTCTAAGTCTTGAAAAAGAAATTGTGAAAAAGTAGTTCTACTCCCGTAAACATAATTAACAGGCATTGCCATAAAATAAGGCAAGAAAATTGCATTAAATTACTAAAGAGCTAAATAAGCTACTTATACTTGCTTATAGATCTCTGTACCTGCTCTTCCGGGGCGGATAGAGCAATCTTTACGAAAGGCTAGTAAGAGAGCCTTCGGCACTTTGAATATTTTAACGACGAGGAGAGTTTTTAAATTTGTAGCGAAATCTTCAAAGGTGTCGAAGCTATAAGATTTGCCTTTATCGGCTTCCTTAATAAAGATACGACCATTCTATGTCCAAATGTGCATCCATTTGAGGCGCTTCCTTTCCTTGTTCACACTGATTAAATTATTATTGGAACACCTTTTATCATCTTAAGACTGCTCGCGTGAGCTGAAACAAGTTAAAAGAAGGAAAGCACGAAGATCTGAGCAAGAGAGAAGAATCAGTGTGGAAGGACAAGAGTAAGAGATAAACTATGGAGGAGCCAACTGCGGCCTACGTATAGGCGAATCCTTGCTGACGTCATTGTTTACATTCTGCTTCATTAGCAGACCACAACTGACTTTAAAACTTATGAAAGCCTGTCAAGCGAAATAAGTGACCGAACGTTCGGTTCTGTATGTGTAATTTCAAAAAAAGAAATTGCTGCTCAAAAAAGGCAAAACAGCTGGGCCGGGTGGCAAGAACGATAATGAACCATAGTCTCTATAAAACTTCCAATATTCAAAACCACATCACGGAAAGAATACTGAGCATATCAATCTCATTTTTTCAGAGAAAGTTTGTGTTGCCGAACCATCTTGCTGAATTGGAAAGAAGAGTGCGTATGCTAATGAGGTAAAAAATGTAAACAAAGATTCGCCTATATAACTTATCAAGACAACTTTTCCTGGCAGGAGTAAGCGACTCGGAGACGTAGATAGTGGTGTCCAAATTTAAGTCCAAATCCGGCAGATTGTAAACTTTCTTCTTCACAAAAGAAAAAGAGAAGAAACGGATACTTTATTTAAGCTCGAATTTTAGTGTAGCTGTAAGACCTTTCAAGATTCATGTGACGTGAGTGAAAGTCAAGAAATGAGAGAGAAATTGTTCAGTCATTTTTAATTTTACAGGTTCCAAATGTAACATGGCACCAAAGGCACCTCCCAGGGCACATATTAGCATCCATTTTGTTGGTAGTACGTTCTACTACTTTCTAACCTGCTTTTCCGCGAGACACCCCCTTTATCTGGAAGACAAGATTTATCCAATGGTTTGGACTTGTAACCAAAAGACTGGAGCCATGCGTCAGGGCACGAACGTTATTTCAAGCACCGAATTAAAACTACCATATTGTGTTGGTAAGCTTAGATGATTTATCGTGTCCTGAAAATGTTATGAAACCCACGAAGCCAGCCCGGTAAGCGAGTTGGCCCACTTACCAAGATGAGTTTTCAAATTTTCACTGTTGCATGACAATGAAAATTATCCCGCCTGGGGTGTTTATTTCGGAAAAATGTCCATCCATGGCCAGTTTGCCGAGATCTCGGTTGCTCCAGGCGATCCCATAATCCCGGTAAGCAGGCCGGCTGGCTTAAATTAGATAGAAAAAGCAGGACTGTTAACTTTTACAGACTCTTCAAATGAGAACATGACCTTAATTCATAAAACGAGCAACTTAACCATTAAATCCAATGCACTGAACAACAGAACTTTCATTAGTTTATATCACGTTCATAGGTATGTACACCTTCAGAAGCAACTTTCCTTGACTACAAGGTTACACTGTGTACCTTATGTGGCTCTTACTAGTATCCACACTTAACTTAACTTAACCATTAAATCTAATGGACTAAATAACAAAATTTTCACTTAGTTTATATGTTGATAGGTATCTACACCTTCAGAAGCAACTTTTCTTGACTACAAGGTTACGCTGTGTACCTTATGTGATTCTTTATTAGTACCACGCATAACTTAACCTAACCATTAAAACTAATGCACTGAATAACAAAATTTTCACTTAGTTTATATTTTCATAGGTATCTACACCTTCAGAAACAACTTTCCTTGACTACAAGGTTACGCTGTGTATCTTATGTGGTTCTTTATAATAGTATCCACACTTATCCATACTTAAATTTTACATTTTTTAGCACTGATTAGCATTCGAAACAGTTAAGATCCTTATGTTACGTTTTTTTCATTCATTTTAAAACTCGATTATTATTTTTTTATACAGATTATACAACAGTAAATAAAAGTCAGCCGTGTGAAGTCGGAGCAGTTAGAAGAAAAGAACGAATATGTGGTATTACTTCAGAGTTTCTATTCTATTTTATTAATTCATCTCTCCGTTAAAACTGTCTTAAAGAAAACTTTCACTCTAATTACATCACTATTCTTCTTTAGCAAAATGTCCTCCAGGAAGTTACTATCTAAATACTACAACGTGCAAAAAATGTGAGGCAGGTTTCTATCAGGACAAACGAGGAGAAATGCGATGTGTTAAATGTCCTAACGGAACATCCTCGCTGGAAGGAGCCAAGAAATGTGTAGGTGAGTTCAAATATAATTTTTGG
This sequence comes from Palythoa grandis, assembly GCA_025448215.2. Classification (NCBI taxonomy): domain Eukaryota; kingdom Metazoa; phylum Cnidaria; class Anthozoa; order Zoantharia; family Sphenopidae; genus Palythoa; species Palythoa grandis. The sequence goes on from JAOEJH020508700.1 coordinate 3,065, forward strand.
CATATTTGACAGCCACTTCAGGTCTACTTGCCTTTGTTTAATGCCAGTTAAAATGTTCGTATTTAAATAGTTGTACCTCGCTATTCGAACTCGGTTGTTTCGAAGCCCCCGTTATTTTGAGCTAATAATCGTTTCCCTTGGTTTTACCCTACCTTTTTGAGTCATTTTACTACGTTTATTTCGCACTCTGTTATTTCGAATTCCCCGCTATTTCGAATTGTTTTCTCCTCCCCTTGGATTGAGTTCTAACCTTTATTTCGAACTCTAATTAAAAAGCTGACTAACAAACATCAGAAGGTGTTAAAACACACTAGTATGGAAAATAGTTTTATTCCTTGTCTACGGTATGGATTGCTTAATCTGCCGATCCCGTATAAAACAAACAGCCGAGGCATTCTCAGTTCAGATTTCTGACGAGATCCGTCGCCACATGGGTCAGCTCTCTTTCATCATCAAGAAAAATGTTCGAAAATCTCAAAAACAACAAAAAATTGATAACTTTTTGATAACATGGCGTATTAATGCTGGACCAGGTTATTTCGAATCCCCGCTATTTCGAACTATTTTCTCTTTTCCTTGGGACTTCGAAATAACGTTATAATTGTTTTAATTTTTAGCACTCTGCAAGCCGGGAACATACTCGCATGACGGACTTGGGCCATTTTGCAAACTTTGCCCAGCAAACTTTTACCAACACAAACATGGCAAGAACAAATGTAACCGCTGCCCAAGCGGAACGCACACCTTAACAGAAGGAGCGACTTTTTGTGGAAGTAAGAACAATTATTTTAGTATTCAAGATTTGGTGTAAATCTAAGTTCTTACGGCTATTTAACAAATTATGACTTCTTCTTTTGCTGGGAGCCTCTATCTCCCATACTTGGTCTTGGAGTCAACCCTCTCCCGAGTATATCTATTAATAGAACGCCTCCTAGGGAAGGTTTCACATGCCCACAGTTGAAAGACCCATTAATTAAAACAGAACCACTAATAAAGACCACCTATAAATTCGCTAACCACACGAGTATTCACGCGCATACATATTCCATAGAGAAAAAAGCCGTCTTAAAATATATCTACTCAGTAAAGGGTTGACTCAAGGAATTAGAGGAGATAGAGGCTCCCCTTGATCGGCTCCTGGATGCGCTGTCAGATCACGAAAAAATGTTGTGAGCAGAAAATAGTGCACCTTTAAAACGAATCAAAATTGAATACGAATGTTCTATAAATTGTTCTATCTCCGTAAAAATCTACCGCTCATATGTCTGCGTTACGTTCACTTGCCGATCCATTATTTTACATTGCTGTACAGCATGATGCGATATTTTATTCAACTATTTTTATCTGTTCAATCATTCACTATTCATGTGGTGTATTTTTACGGTTAGATTTTAATAATAGTGTTTGTAGCGACCGTACCCACCATGAAGTCTTTCCATGTTGGTTAATTAAGTGCGAGTCGTCACTCAAATCGACAAAATCGGTCGTTATTATTTCAGGTTGTTAACACTCTTTGCGAGTTTAAAAATGATTTTTGTTGCATTTAATAGTAAGTAATTAGGTCAATAAATTCTTTATTTTCTACTATGTAGTTAGCTAAAGCTAAATCCTTTTACGAGCCTAAGTGGCCCATTGGAGCCGGAGCTTATCTCCGGTTTCTGTAGTGTTAAGTGGATGAGAGTCATTGACTCCCCCTGGATTGACACTAATCCGTCCCAGGTTAGCGCCCAGCAGAAGCTCTTCTCAGCAGAGCCTGTGTTTGAACCCGGGACCTTGTGACTGGAAAGCAGAGATCTTTTGACTGCGCCAACCTCGCCGCCGTTTATTTTCTACTATATAGTAAAAAAAAATTCTTTATTTTAAAAGACATTAAAAACGAAGGAAAACAAGAGAGTGCGCTCCTTTGACATTATCAACGGTCTGTGGTCTATACTGTAATCAAGGCTCTTGGCCAACCAGAGCGTACGTAACTACTTATAACTTTGATGCGAACTGGATTAAATAAAAACGGTTAAAAAATAATTATAAATAGTTAAATGTGTCCCTTGTGCCGTTTCCAATTGATCTAATAATTTTTAATATCAATAAACTATTAGATATTTAATGTTTGGCAATGATTTCTATTTCTATCTATATGGAAAGCCATTTTCTTGCTTTTACAATGGAAAATTGCATCTGGATCTGCATATTGTTATCTTCATATAAATCATCATCATTATTGTTACCATCATTATTTTCACGTGCATACACTTTATACGCTCGAATTTTGAGGTAGCTATTACCATTTGCTCTTATTGTTATTTTCATTATTACTATTATTATCATTGTTCTTATCATTGATGTCTTTGACACTGCTTGTAATAATAATAATTATCGTTATTGTAAGGATCGCCGGTTATCAACAGTGTTGAAGCCACATGGAGTTCAGGTAACCAAGATGTTACCCTCAAGTGCTACGCCAGCGGAATCCCTTATCCGTCTGTCTACTGGTCTGGTCCCGGTAACCCGAAAGGTAAGTAAGAACCAGGATGTTACTCTCAAGTGCTACTCCAGCGGAATCCCTTATCCGTCCGTCTGCTGGTCTGGTCCCGGTAACCCGAAAGGTAAGTAAGAACAAGGATGTTACTCTCAAGTGCTACGCCAGCGGAATCCCTTATCCGTCTGTCTACTGGTCTGGTCCCGGTAACCCGAAAGGTAAGTAAGAACAAGGATATTACTCTCAAGTGCTGCGCCAGCGGAATCCCTTTTCTGTCCGTCTCCTGGTCTGGTCCCGGTAACCCGAAAGGTAAGTAAAACAAGGATATTACTCTCAAAAGCTGCGCCAGCGGAATCCCTTTTCTGTCCGTCTACTGGTCTGGTCCCGGTAACCCGAAAGGTAAGTAAGAACAAGGATTTTACCCTCAAGCGCTACGCCAGTGGAATCCCTTATCTGTCCGTCTACTAGTTTGGAACCAGTAGCCCAAAAGGTAAGTAAGAACAAGGATGTTATTCTCAAGTGCTACTCCAGCGGAATCCCTTATCCGTCCGTCTACTGGTCTGGTCCCGGTAACCCGAAAGGTAAGTAAGAACAAGGATGTTATTTTCAAGTGCTACTCCAGGGGAATCCTTTATCCGTCCGTCTACTGGTCTGGAACCGGTAATCAGAAAGGTAAGTAAAACCCATCGTAACCGTTGGCCTCGCGGAGGGTAATATGGAAACAGGGCTTGTGAGAAACATTGGTTTTTGTTTGATTCGCAGCGCGTTTAGAATCCTTTGTCAATATCTAAGAGTTGTCGTTTCTGAAAATTCTTGTTGATCACAAGACCTTTTCTTAATTTTACTCTGACCTGCGAAAAGAAATAACGCTGTTAACCAACACTAGTTGTAGCACAATTTTCTCAAAACAAGAAGATTCTATTATATCAAATGCAACTGTGCTAGTCAAGTGTCTAGTGGACGAACGCAAAACCATTTTGGGATAAAAACCGGTGAGCAAAAATTGAGTTGAGTGGAACTAATGAGTCTAGTTGGGGTTAAGAATGAGAAAGACTCTTGACAACTCCACTGCTTCTTTTATTAACTATGTTGTAAAATAAACGAAAATCCACGTTTCACTTTCCAGTAAGCGTACAAAAACAGATTCTCAGTGGGAAGGGAAAACCAATTGGGACTGAACTTCATCTCAAAAAGGCAGCGAACCGTGGTGTTCCTGCAACGTACAAGTGTACTGCTGGTAACCCAGTTACCATGGTCAGCAAGGAATTGCTTGTGCAATTGCCCCAGCATTTCAAACGAGGTAAATTTAAAATAAGTTTACTCATTGGGTAAATTTTTTAGAGAAAGTAAAGTAAAGTAAAGTAAAGTAAAGAAAAGTAAAGGTCCAATTAGACCTCGGTGACATATTATGCAATAATTAGTGATTATTTTTTTTACTGATGTCAAATAATTGTATTACGAATTTAAAGCTAGGTGTACTTAAAAAAGTTGAAAAGCTACCAATTTTGTTTTGTATCTAAAATTGTTGGATATACGGATATTGATGGTCTTTTTCCAATGGGTGGAGCATTCCATTCCGTTCCTTTACGTTACGGTTGCTTTACGTTGCGTTACGTTACGTTATGTTATGTTATGTTACGTTGTACTATGTTATGTTGCGTTATGTTGCGTTATGTTTCGTCACGTTACGTTACCTTAAGTTATGGTATGCTAAAACTTACGTAAGCTCAGAGTGCATCTAGTACCCTCGAATCTTATTTATACCTATATATATTATGGCATATGTAAAGAAATTGGGTTATGAAATTTTAGGAATAAAAGCAACATTTGAAATTCTTCGAAAATTACTGAACAGTTTTGTATGTGTTTGAAACTCGTCATCAGATCAGTCAGCTACTGATGACCATTTTGATGTGGAGAAACTTCTTGATACACCTCTGAAAGGTAAGCCCTATCAACTCAGTGAATACGTTTTTTTGACGAACAGTACAATAAAGAAAGAAATAGGATTCAGGTCAATTTCAATAACCCGGATACAACTAAAGTACTTGCGATCATATGAAAACAGTTTGCAGACGACTGAGACGGAGTTGAAGGCCTCAGAATGTATCCCGGTATGCGTTATTATGAGACCGGAGCTTTTTCGATCTTTGAAAACTTTCAAATGGGGTTGCTATTGGACTGCGATAAGTTCAACACCGCGTTGTTGATGGAAGATGAATGTTTATATAACAAATGTTCTAAGAATTATAAGAATAAGTTAACAAGGATTAACTGCTAGAAAAAGATTGGTAGAAGATGTAATAAGTTAATAGTTAGAAAAAAAATAATTAGATCCAAAAAATTTAGCTTAGCAACAACTGGTGTACATACGAACTAAGAACCGAAATTGAGTAGACCAATCAGAACGCGAGAAACGCAAATTCCAAGGTTGAATTTTTTAAAGACGTATAGCAAGACTTCCTGGGTTCAATAGGATTGTGCAATCTCTTTTTGATCTTGTTTGCCGTTTGTAGCTCTTTTCAAGTAAAACAAAGCTTAATAAAAACGTACTTTAATGCCATTTTCAAGTAGGTTTAATTTTATAACTTTAGGTTTGATTGTTTCAGCTGCATGCTCTCCCGGCTACTACTCGGACACAGGCCTGGGTCCTATCTGTAAGATTTGTTTGAATAACACGTACCAGAACTTACCAAACCAGAACCGCTGTTTGCCATGCGCCAAAGGCACATTTACCACTCAACTCGGTGCTTTGAACTGTGGCTGTAAGTTAAACTATTGCTTAGTTAGACCCATTTCTGCTTTAAGACCTGCCGACAAAATCTAATGTTCTTAGTTGTATGAACAAAGCTAACGCCATGTCATTAAGAGATATGAGATGAATGAATAAAATTTATTTAATGAGGTACCAGTAAAACAACAAAAACAAGTTCCATCGAATAAAAAAGTTGTGGCTGTCTTTTTATATGAGCTCTTTGAATTATTTGCATTTGGTAGCTGGAGAAGTGTGTCGCAATTAATCACTTAATAAATTGTTCATCTTCAGATTTTATCTTCTGATGCACTTTGGTAGAAATAATAAATATGTTCCGAAAACTAGTTTCCCTAAGCTCAAATTGAACCCACGATCTCTCATAATTTATGATTAGTGCTGTGCCACTTCGCTTCCGAGGCATCAACTGTGGATGGATCGGCTTTTACATGTTTCTTTGAGAAGACAATCAAGCTCTTCGAAAGCTAGATATCTGGCTAGTATAGCCCCTATAGTTATTCCATGCAACCAGCATCTATCCATTTTCTATGTAATTAAGTTATTATTAAGGTGAATAAAACTCTTGTTGTTGTTGATATCTTGTCTACTTAACACCTCCGGCCTGTGTAACAGACCCGGTGAAAGCTGAAGTCATGATCAGATTTTTGGCAAAAAGCAAGTCTGCAAATTTTCCAGATTGCTGGATTTTCTCAGATATTCTCAAATACGCCGGGATCATTGACAATCTTACCAGGTTAGGGACGAAATGGCCAGGGAAGCTTTTTTACGAGCCTAAGTGGCCTAAGTCCGGTTTCTGTTGTGTTTAGCGGATGAGAGTCATTGACTCCCCCTGGACTGGACACTAATCCATCGCAGGTTAGCCCCCAGCAGAAGCTGGTACTCATTTTACTGACCCCGTAAGGATGGAAAGCTGAGTCATCTTTGGGCGGAAAAGAAGATCACACAAATGTTCAACACTCGGCAGGGCGAGATTTGAACCTGGGAAAGGAATTCAAAAATTCACCGGGTAAAAAAATGCACGAGGTCGGGGTTTTCACCAAGTCTGTAACAGAACGGTGTGGCAGATATATGTATTTTAAAAAAAGTATTGCTATTATAACTAACAAAGTCATCGTTTTAAGCCGAATCTGGAATTTTTTTTATTCAGTTTCTCTTCCGTTGATTGCAGCACCACCGGTCATCAGCAGGACGAACAGCAGTCACCAGACAATCATGTCCGCAATAAAGAAAGACATTGTGCTGGATTGCTACGTAAAGGGGATACCCACACCGTATGTAATCTGGAAAAAGAAACTCCACGTTCCTGGTATTGCACTGAAATGTTTTATAAATCTCTCTCATAGACCTTTGTCATAAGGGCTGCCGTTTTTAGTATTCTTTCAGTTCTCACTCAAATAGGCTTCACTGATTTAGGGAAACATTAAAAGTTGAAATATAAATGGACAGGTAAACAAATTTTCAGTTAAAATTCACAAACGTTTTCGACGCAATGGCCACACCATTTATATTTTAACTATTTACTGGCAACTTGATATGAATTTAGGGAAACATGTTCTTTAATTTGATTGTTTAACTCAAGAACAAGATTTCAGTTGAGGGTAACCGGTATTGTAGTTTTAAAAAACCGTTCTTTAAACACTTAGAGCAAAAAGTGCAGCGGCTATATCGTTGAACAATAATTAAGAAAGAGGAAACGTTTTTCCGTGTTTCTATAGAGTTGAAGAAACACGAGTGGAAGTTTGGGAGAACGAGAAATAATCAGTGGGAACACGAACCCGAAAGGCAAATTTTTCAACGTTATTTCGAGTTTAAATTCTCCTTACTCGCGTAATGGCGTGGACATTTTTCTATGTTTACACAGAGTTATAGAAACACGGCTTTCAGCCAATCATTGTGTGCGTTATATAAATGTTATTTTATAATTCAGAATAATAGTTTAAGGGAAGACGACAAACCCGCAAAAAATTTGTCGTCGCACGTGACTGGGTTTTCTGGCACTATAGGACGAAAGCAATGCCTATAAGCTGAATTCAAAACTAGTGCTAGAATTAAAATCAAGAAATAGGGGTTAAGGAATAGGGTAAGAGACAAGCTGTTGGCCTTAGAAAACTTTTCCTGTGAGATTTAAGGTTTGAACGTGTATAAATCACATGACAGACACACCTACTCCAGTTTAACACCAGGGGATAAATACTCGATCGCTATCCTTTGGCTGTCTTGAGTCCATACTACTTCTGCGGCTATGTAGATATTTCAAACTATCTATCCATCTATCCTTATTACACTGATTTTGTACCGTGGTGTAAGGTTTGGCCTAAACAACCGGGAACTCAGAAGTTTTTTCTTCTGTGAAAAACAAGCCTGAGACGACTAAATATTTTTTCACGATATTTAAAAACTTTTACATGATTCAGTTATGAAACTAGCTGAAAAAGTCGAACAATTTTTACCACGCAGCCGAATTCAGTGGAGAGTTCAAGCAGGAGAGGTTACTGGACGGGCGGGGTTACCCAGTCGGAACGCGACTGACCATACGAAGAGTTACAACTTATAACGACGGGATTTACGAATGTCAAGCGGTTAACACCCATGGACGAGCCACACTTCAAATAACTCTGAAGAGAAATTAACTCAAGGTAGGTTTAATAGTTTAATTAATTAAGGAAACTTACATGCTAATCAAATATAGTAAGACTAGAGGAGGGGAGGGGAGGGGGTTCTGTTCTGTTAGACTGTTCTGTTCTACTCTATTCTGTTTAGTTTAGTTTAGTTTAGTTTTAGTTTGTTTTAGTTTATTTAGCTTTATGCCCGAAAGGTTAGGGTCACTGCTACATTCTTCCGAAATTACTTCTTAAGCTGGTGTCAAACTTTCAGAGGATGGCAAACGGGAGTAAAACCCTCATGGTCAGTCGGTCAGTTTAAGATGATAAATCTCAGCCCACATGCGGAGCCCAGCCCCGTGATTCAAAACCGAGTCAAGGTGGAGGCACGATTGAGTGACATTATTCCCAATTATAAACATATCCAATATCACATCTTTTCAAATCTCAACAATATAAGGAATGACACATGCTTAAGGAAAAAGAAAAAATTGCTTCCCTGATGTCTTTCTTTTTAACTTTGAATTTAAACAGTTTCAAAACCTTTCAGCAACTGCTTTATTTTTTTTCTTAATATCGCACACATTTTATCCAATGGGAATGCAGCAGGAAACACTATTGACTTCAAAATCAAAGCAAAGTTATTAACTACAAAGAAGAATATAAAGAGCAGAATAAAATCAAACAAAAGCAAAACCAAAGTTAAAAACAAAGTTAAGTCGAAAGTTAGGAATTGATGATGTTGTCTAGAATGTACTTTTAAAGGTAATAAAAGTCTATAAAACCCTCTATGTTTTTTTTTATTTTGATTATTATTTCTA
>JAOEJH020509790.1:0-18210 GCA_025448215.2 Palythoa grandis
TCTACATCTACATCTACATCTACATCTACATCTACATCTACATCTACATCTACATCTACATCTACATCTACATCTACCATTGTTTAAGTTGGTACAAGTGTCCGCTATGAAACATCTGACCAATTTCCGTAAAACAGTGGAAACCGGTGTGGATCCGCCTCTGTAGACCATTGCCAAATTGAATCTATTCGTCAAATATTTGATGAACAAGGAACATCAAGTTTAGATGATGCATGAACTGTTTGTAGGTCTTTTTGTTAAAAGAAGAAGTTATCTAGAAAATATTAATCCCACCTTTCGATTACACAGTTGAAAAATGTTGTTCCATTAGATGGAATCTCTGCTTCCCAACAAGCCAGGCTTTCACGCCGGCTTTTCGTTCTCTTGCTAGCGGTTTATAGCCACGTTCATCTCAACAAAACAAGTTTCCCGGCTAGCTTGAACCAAGAAAATGGCTATTTAGAAATGTTACAAAAGTTAAAATGCCAGATTTGAATGCCTTCGATGACCCAAGTTTAAGCTCCATTATGCTTCGTAAAATCCATCACGTTCGCATGGATCCATAATACTCTTTGAGAGATCTTGTCAACATCTCTTGTGTGCAGTCTAGAATCTCCAGGTGACAATGAAGACGCACAGGTAGATACAGTATTTTCCTTTAGATATCTCGTTGCCATCTGTGCTGTGTGTATCCTAGAGTTTCAAGCTGCATTGTGAAGATGTGTCGGTAGATCCATCATGATCATTCAGAGACCTGGCCACCATCTGTACTGTGTGCATCCTAGAGTTTGAAGTTGCATTATGAAGGAGTGTCAGTACATTCATCATGATCATGAGGCTGCATTGGGAAGGATTCCAGTAGACCAACATAATTACCAACAGATCTCATCACCATCTGTACCATGTCCATCCTACAGGTTGAAGCTGCATTATGAAGGAGTGACAGTAGATCCATCATGGTCACTGAGAGATCTCACTACCACGTGCATCACAGATATTCAAAGTGTTTTTAAGCCAAGAGAACGCTACAGGTTTTTGTATGGCGGATTGATGCTATCTTCATTTTGTTGCTCACTCCTGAACTTTCATCGTTGTGATTGTGCAATAACTAACTGACGGCACGTGACCCTAGTGCTGGCCATTAGTAGTAACTGAAAGTTACCTTTACCACGCATGCACAGAGCTTTTGATTTTGGTTGGCTGCATATATTGCTTGTTTCTTATTTGGTATATATTTATATATTCCCACCAGGCCCGGTAAAAAAATGCTTTTCAAGATTTCTCATTCCGTCCTAAAAATGATTAATGGTCCATCTTTTAACTAAAATTGTAATATCGAGATCCAGCACTCAAAATCGTTCCTGGTAATTTATCAAAAATAGCATAATGACAATATTTTTTAAAAAGCGCTTTTTAGATTGGATTTTAATAAGAGGTTGTGTTAGGAAAAACCCAACGAAGCGCTTGATCGGCTTTTTAGAATGCGGAGAACCAGCCGATAACAATTAAACTTTGATGCATCCATAGCTCACATTTTGGCCACTCATTTGCTGTAAGTTAAAGTCGTATTCTGAGTCCAAAATTTTCTTTGATTTCAGGTGCAAGAAGCTTTTAATAAATGCAAAAATTAATATTGAATAATTATCATAATTATAGAAGCCTGGGCACTAAAGCGTTGCTGATTGAGATTTGGGAAGAGCGCACGTGCGGATCAATGATACAAGTTTGCAAAATATTATAGAACAAGAAATTTATGATTGTCACTGGAATTTAGTTCCGGCAAAACTAAAACAAGAAGATAATCAACACTGGAGCAACGTAACAGCTTGTTCCATAATGAATGATTTTTTTCTTTTAATTAAGAAGAGGAGCGAAGAGCGGGAAGATAGCACTTGAGAAGGGAGCACAAAGAATGCAGCGATATTGTCCCGCCATCATTCATTCTTTGAGGGTATTTAAGTGGGTTGTTTTCATGTTTATAAATATATTTTGTAGCCATCTAGGAGCCAAATCTTCGATCAGGTTCTTAAAATTGCGTGCCAGAAGCTGCAACGCTCTAAAATTTCTCTGAAAGATTTACATTGTTAAGAAATCCATTCAGAAAAAGTAGACAATAGCACACTGGTGCTGGCAATATGTTTGCTTCTGTTTTGTGCTCACAATTTTTTTTCATGAAGTGTTAGTTGTTTATCATCGTGTCTATAATAAAACATTTTCCCTCTAGCTACAGATGGGGGATTTTCGAAAAGTAAGGCGGTCTTTGCGTTCATTTCCAATATTCAAATGGTTTAAATCGATGATGTTCACGGTTTGAAGGCACTCTTAACAAAGTGTAAAGCTTCATTGAGCATTATTTGTAAACTACCTTAATTCAGCTTAAATTGCCGTTCGACTCGCATAAACACGCCATGTCGCGGTCAATACACTCGGGGAATAGAGACACCGACCCAACAACGACTTCAAAGGGGTCCAGAAAGAATCTATGTCGAGTTTTTTGGACATGGCGAACCAAGGAACACAAATATTTGTTACTATTACTAAAATGCTTTCAGTAAACCCAACCTTTTTTATACGTTTGTGTAGTAATACCGTTGCTGGTTGTTGGAAAGAAGCAACGATTAGTTAAGAGCTGAAGGGCTTAAATGCGAGCAAATCTGACAACTGAAGCAACAGCGCAACTGCAGGTGGGGTGGAGTGCTGTGGGGTCACAAAAGTAAAAAGTGCATTGAGGAATAGGATTAGGAGGTACCAGCTAATCGTTTGACATTAGCCAAGTCTACAATATTGCTGAATGAATAGATTCGAATGACAACAACCTTTAACGAATATTTAACGTTTTATGTTCTGTTTTCCATCTTCCTCCATTTCTACATTTATTCATTTTATTGCTTATCTCAATATGATAAAGTTTTGAAATGATTTGAATTCGACTTTCTTGCATGAGATCAAGTAGACAGTTTATTAATATAAATGACATCTTCGAGGGCTTTTCCGAGTTTACTAAAGTTTGTATACAACATTATAAAGCTGTTTATTACAAAACTGACAGATTCTGAACCAGGCAAGAGGAATTTAGTATGAAAACTAAATAATCATAACGGAACAATGGCAGGAAAAAAAATCAGCTCTCCTACCTGGAACATTCAAAATTCTTTTGAAAGCAATTGAGATTAAGTTGAAATGATAAGCGGTGGCTTCTTAAGCAACGTTCGACTTAAAGGCAATATTTATCGCTTAGGTCTTTTACTGTTAGTGTATAAACGTGACTTCCTTTGTCATGTAACATGATGGCTTCGCAAACATCTTTGACTTATGTTCATTTTGCTTGGACCAATAAACCATACTGATAACTTAGTAACTATCGCTTTGTCATTGATCAATCAAAGGGCTTCGTGTGGCGACTGGTTTTCTTAAAATTTGCCACAAGCATTTTTAACGGAATTATTTAATAAAAGAAATTAAAATGTAATAAGAACGTCGTTGTTTTGCATTTTTTTTCAAAAAATAGCGAAGTTTGCATTCAATATTTCTGTTTTTGAAACCAGAAGGAAAAGATCTTTCATTTTGAAAATGGACGAACGTTCAAGGAAGGAAGGAAGGAAGGAACTCGGGTGCTCAGTGAAGAAAAGTTTTGTACGGCATAGTTAAGATGCATTTAAGATTTTATGTTAACAATTTTGTTTGATAATAAAAATAATACTCCGGAAATATGAATTGCATCCAAAACAAATGGATGCGTTTGAGTTGCATCTACCGTGATCTGTGACTTTATATAAATCATAAAATCTAGTGAGCAACCCGTGGTATTGTCATGGCAACTTCATATTCATTCCGATAGGTCCACTATAGACAGACACTTTATAAATATTCTGTGAAGCTGTCACTTAAAAAACTGATGAATAGCACTCACTTAATATAATTAGTGTTAGACAACTGTCAAATAGTAGCAACATAACCAAATACTTTCTTTGAGATTAGTCAGGCTTTTTTATGCGAAATGGCTTCGAAAAATTTCTCCGATTTGTTTTGCTTAGCGAAAGCAACACCGCAACGTAACTGGTAAGAGAATTCTCAAAACGAATAAACAGGATGTTTGACAGTCCTTATGAAAGCATAAAAACGCTATTCTTTGCTGAAGTTAAAATAAACATTATATTGTACCAAAAATGAATGGCATCAAAAACAAGAATAAAAAGAGAGCGGAAAATAAGATAATTTCGCTGTTTATTATTCTTAAAATTATAAATCTCTGTTGTGTTCTTTCGAATTTCATTTATTGTGTTCCAGCGCTTTTAACTTACATAATAACTGCAACACAAACTATCAACAATTTAACAAATACTTCAAAATACTTGTTTCTGTTACAGACTTTTTGGTTTAGCTGACACGTTAAATTTCGCAATTTTTGTCCTATGGTTAAAATGTATCATTTCTAGTTGGAAGATATCCTTTGTTATTAAGGGAGCTGCTACAAGTGAAGTTTAACTAACAAAACGAATCAAACATAGCTACAGGCAAAATTCTCTTTAAGTTTTGGTCTTCTTTTGTATCTCCTTAGTCAGACGATTTTAATATCGAACATAAATGTCAGATTTGCTTTTTAAATCTTGCTCATATTGCTCTCTGAAAGCAAAGTGATGACGAATTCTGGTTGAAGCAAGGTTTACGAAAAACAATTAGATTTCAGACACTACCGTATTATAATTCAAGAGAAGACACACTGAAAGGGTCGGCCCGAAATGCACGAAGTGCCCTTCTGCGCAATTCAGTCGTACAAAATAGCAAAGAGAGATGGAAAAATAACTACCAAAAAGACCCTCAAATAACATTGTAAGCTAGCAAAATCATCTTCTTAAAACTTGCATTTATTCCCTGTTATCGTGTCAAGCTGCTTGGCTAATAAATAGCTGCAGGCCAGACATTAGTGGAGAATATTAGCCAGCAAATTAATGAACCAGGCCATCAGCATAACAAAAGAATGGCAAAACGAGGTCCCTATTTATAGGGTCAGGCACTCCCTCCGTCACACACCTCACCACAAATCACTAAGCAAGATTGATCAAGATCCCGTGCGCGTTGAATCGTTCCCTTACAAAAGGTAAATATTGACTTGAAATTGTCTTTGAGCTTCGATAATAGATTTTTCTCTTATATTTGAAGTCTTATTTATTCGCTTTTCATTTCTTCACTTAGCCGATTGAAATTGTGCGTCTTAGAGTTAGAACTAGAATATTTGTGAATTTAATTTTTATTATTTTATTTGCGCATCAAACATAGCTCCTTGGAAAAGCCTTCAAAATCTTCTCAATTTTCTTTTGTTTTAATGTCAAGGCAAAAATAATACTAGGGCCCTTTTCACAACATTTTAACTGTTAAAGTAACGTTTTTGCTAATAACTAACCGCATAGGTCATTCGATTCGTGGATGAGTAACAGTTTTGATGAGGCATGACCGGACAACGTAGTTCGTACACAACTCACCGAGCTGTTCAACATAAGTCTACAAGCCATATCGTAGCGGATATCCACTGGGTGACTCGTTGAATCAAAACCTTTTGCAATGAATGCGAAACTCGCAGTAGAGCGAGGCAGATTTGACTCGTTACATAAGATAGAATTTAGTTTTCATTTATAGTTCAGCGACTCTTTAAATTAGTCTTTCCAGGCAGTGGAGGGTAACTGCGAAGATCTTATACTTCCAAAAACGCAGCCAAAACAAATGAAAGAGAATTTGCAGAAAAGGGAATATTTCAGCTACACTGCAGTAAAACTGTTTAATTAACAGCTTTCCAAGAATTTGCTATTCTCTTTTTCTATTCTAGCTTGCGGTCTTGAAGCTTGTTCGCCTAATCACGGAAACACTCCGTCACTACAACTTCTTTATACACGTTCGCTAAAAACGATAGTTTAACACGATTGCAACAATTCATCCAAATATTACACCGCAGCTTAACACCTTAATGCTTCCGTAGCTCTGTTGGCTAGATTTCACGGTCTGTCGCGAGAACTTTATGGTACTCAGTTGTGTGTCGCACGCTCGCGCCACTTAGTTTTGCAACTAAAACTCAAGCTACACACGACTGCCTACGTTTGTCCACAAATAAACGAAGATCCGGTGCTTAATCTTTGACCAATGTAGCATGAGAAAATGGCAAATTCGCACACGAGGATCGCTGGAGAACCGTTCGCGTTACTCGACCGGACAGCAACCACCCAGAGAGTAAAACAGGCTGGTTGCGTAGACGACACACAGTTTGATTACACTTCGAGGGGAAAGTTATCGACGGTTCCATATTGAAAAGTTACCTTGTGTTTGAATTTTGTTAAAGTTACGTTATGCTAGTCCTACATTATCCGTTGCTAACCGAACGATTCGAGTGGCCGATTTTTTACAAGTTCTGTTTGAATCACAAATCGATACCATATAGAGTTTGAAAACGATCGAGACATTTTCTCCAAAACACAAATCTGCCATTTTGTTTTCTACACGCACACAAAACCGGAACTTTTTTTAAAAAGGCAAAATTTGCAAGCTTCTTGCTTTAGAAGCAAAAAATTCCACAAGGAACAAAAATGCAAAACAAAACGAAAGTTTCTTGGTTTAACAATGATTCTGAGACCTATTTTCCCAAATGACAAATTTCCGCACGCAAATAGAAATAAAAGGTATAGTTTCGGGATTTTTACACAAAGACAAAATTTGCAAGCTTTTTGTCTTGCGGGAAGTGAGTAATCTACAAGCATTAACTCAGTCGATAGAAAAGGTTCCTGGCTCGCTTAGATTTATTCAGTGAAGTTTAGAAACTCGTTTATGTAATGGTATTTTATTCAAAATCGTTTACATGGTGCGCACTTGACTGATTCCAAAACGCAGCTCTAAGAATCTATTAGCCTTGCTGTGCAATTTCCGCCATGCAATCGTGGGCGTAAAAGAGTTTTCTATTTGATATCGGTTTGTCTTCCGTTACCGGCCTTTTCAGTTTGCGTGTTACAGAATCTTAGTCACATACTAACGTAACTGTATTTTAAATGAACAAGATTGTTCATAGTACTACAACGTGATAATTATTGTACAAGAGAGCGAAAGTTCTGTGCTGAGTGCAATTGGTTTTATAACAGTTAAATAAAAAACGATCCTGAGCCAGTCTCGTCTAAGCTAACAAAGAATTCTTTGAGAAAGTTTTACTGTTGTTCTACTATCATTCTAAGTTATAAAAACTAACTAAATTTGATATTTGTTCTCTTGTTTGTAGAGACACAATAGTTAACTGAAGAAATTTTTATATAATTGCTTGTTGGTCAGTTGATAAGGTTCATGCTGACCGCTTCGTATTGCAATTAAGTTCAGTTTTACATCATTAATTATAAATCTTGACTTAATGCTTATTTTTCGGAAACTTTTGACTCGGCCGGTGCTACCTACACAACGCAGCGTTTCAAAGTGAATAATTGAAAATTTCTAATTGGTGTTGGCAAACAATTCATTTCTTTTATGTTATATTTTTAGCCGATAATCTGACCTTGTGACTCAAAACGACGAAAAGTATGCTGCTTCTCTTTGTAAGTTTGTGCATTTTTTCAATTGGGACGCAACAATCAAATTGGCTGGTATTTCATGGTTCTGAAACCATTGGTATTTGATAAGGTAAAATTCATCTTTCTCTCATTAGTCATAATCTAACAGTTGAATTGAAAGTTATTGTTAATTTTTTATAGAGAACATTTCTAATTACTATGTAAGTTTACTATGTGTAAAAAAAGTTGAAACTTAGCTAACGTTTGTCGATATGCGTTTAAGGGATGAATTTAAATCGCATAGCTATTTTCAAACTGCTTCCAAACTGACAAGTTTGTCTTTCTCTTGTTTTTGCATGTGCTTTCTTGTTTAAAATTCGGACTGTATATGTTAACGTGACAGGAAACTGAATTATTATCTTGTATGCGGAATACTATGGAATCTGTTGCTGAGTTGCCAGTGCACGAGAAACAAACATTGGCAAAACTAACACCAAAGAGAGAAGAGATGTCAGTGCTTTAACGAATGCTTTGGTTCTGCTTGTAAATCTGTCCAACTCAGTAAACGATATCCTAGATTTGTTCATTACTTATTTGCCTTCCGCTTTGCCAAAATACCTCAGAATCGAAAGTTCTTTAGAATGATTTGTTTATTTCTTATTAAAATAAACTAAAGTTAAAGAAATGAATAGAAAAGTCTTGCCTTTGGCCGTATTCATTGTTTGTTGACTGCGTGAGTGTAGGAATGTATGATGCCCATAGAAATTGCTTTGATAGAATATGACGCACAACCAAAACCAGTCCATTCTATTCGCATTTCATTAATTAATCTTCGCGCTGACCCTTTACTTGATCTTGTTGTTGTGTGTTGAATAATTACCAAAAATTCAGTCATCCATTTGATACACGCATCAAAATCAAAAATTTTGGGTAAGGTTTTACACCTGAAGGAAGCTCTCCATTCAGCTTTATGATAACAAAGAATTAATGACTAATATTCCATGTCAAATACTTGTGAAGTATCTGATACACGTGCAACGCACGAACAGAGTTTTCTCAAGGTTCGATCGAATTTAGCTAGGTAGTTCTACTTCTGGCAAACAATGGCGCAGTTGGGCTCCAAGAGAAAAAATGTTGAATCTTTATCGAAGTAAAATTCAGGGTTGAAAAATGATCAAGGCAGTCTGAAGAGGGATTTTAGTAATGCAAAACATTTCTAACTGTCAAAGCAACACTTATTATAAGGGGGGCTAATATCGTTAGTTTGTATTTGTTCCAAAGTCGTTCAGATTGATAGCGGCAAGGCTTTTATCAAAAGCTCCTCCCCATTTCACTCACTAATGTTGAAATCGAAATCTCTCAAATAGTTCCGTCTTTCTTAGTCATTGGCTGCTCGCACTGAATGGTTAGCTCGTATCTTCAACGAGATAATGATCGCATATGCCTCTAGAGTTATTCTCGAACTGAAATTTAGCGACATCTAACGCGAATTGCCATTTAATCGAGTTTAGAGGCAAATAAACTCTGTGTGGTTCTTTTTCTGCAGGTTGTCTAAGAGTGCTATTAGCACTTCATCTTATTAAAAAGTGTTTAGTTTTCTCACGCCCCGCTGATCTTGTTCCAAGATTATTGACGAATAATCAGCGCTTATGTAAGTACTTGGACATCAAGTCAGAGATACTTGATAAGCCTGCGGGCAATCCGTTTAAAAGCTAATAATATCAAAGCGATTCACAGGAGAACTAGGTGTTTTGCATTCTCTATGTCTTCAATTTGCTCGCGGTACTGATTAATCTTTGATCCAGGAATCTCGGTTGCGTGTTTGTGGCGCAGTTCAGAGGTGGATAACTTTTAGCTTAAGTTTTCAAAACATCATTCTTGCATGAAATTACCCAGGAAGACAAAGTAAACCTGTGATCGCAGCAGGGTATTTCGTAGTTTCCGTTGCGTTTCGACGCCGCTATTTTGATGAGGCAAGCGAAAAACAATGACGATGTCAAGCGAGTTCTTTTTTGTTGCTACGACAACTTCAGAAACCCTTCTTTGTTGTGTCGTTTTTGAAACAAAATTAATTGAGTCGGTCTACTCTTATTGTGAACTCTCTCACAAAGGTGCTCAGGTTTACAACTAAGTCCCACAAAGGCCTGCATTCCATCACACTTGTTTTTAGCGACGCTTAGAAAAAATAAACATTTTTTCCTAAAATCTAGTTTAGTTGAGATCGGCTGTCTCGTAGTAGTTAAGGTACCACGATACGCTAGATTGAGTTCGGTTAAGTAAAATTATTAGCCAGAAAATCAGTCACAGTTTGTTAAGTATTTATACAGCCTCTCGAGTTTCCTTTATCTCTTCGTTAAATTCTATGTTAACTCACATTCGAAACCAAATCCCATGGCATAAACAAAGACTTCTATGGCTTAGTTATGTAAATTTTGCAAAATCATTGGCTTCATTAGGGAAAAAAATTAGCTAAAAAGAACATCAACTTGTTGAACTTAATGTTAGCACTTACTCATCTAATTTGCTAAACACTTGGCAATTTTTTCGGAACTCTATACTTTTGTTCATTTCTCTCTTAAACAGCTCTCCATTGATAATTTTGAGTAGCGACTGTTTTCTGACCCTGACACAATTTGTTCGGTGCTTTTATGTGCAGCTTAGAAATACACAACAAATGAACAACAATGGAAGGAATTTTCAGTTTATTAACCATGGTGGAGTGATAATGGTTTTATTAACAAAGTTTGAATGACAGATTAAGCACTCCGCTATTGTTTAACGATTCCAAATTTGGCACATCGTGACACTGAAATGGCTTCCGAGCCAATCAGCAAAAGTTCACTTCTTTTCCTGTCAATCACGAAAATTTCGAAACCCGAGAAGGTGAACACATGCATTTTAATATTATCAAGAGCGGAGTGAACCACGAGGCTGTGGAAGTTGTAGAAAAGGTGTGCATTTGAGGTTTTGAAGTATATCCTGTAAGGTTTGCTTCTTTATGGCGATATGCTTCATTGGATTGGTGCTGAAATCTGATAGTATTTATCCTCTTTATTTGATTTTCACAGGTTTTCGCTTTCTGCAGGGTGACACAGAGTCTTTAGTAACGCCTCAGTGCATTCTGCACCGCCTGAGTGGTTTCTGGATCAAAATCAAATACAGTAGTCGTTCGAGCGCAACATATAAACTGCTCTCATGGCACATCCAAACGGCGGGAAAGGTGAGGGTGAGTGTACCTTTAACATTGAAAGACAATTTCTCGCACACAGCTCATTAAGTTCTCTTTTCGTGTAGGCCATGGTGGAGTGAACCAACTTGGCGGAGTTTTTGTGAATGGAAGACCTCTTCCTGATGTCGTTCGACAACGGATTGTTGACTTGGCTCAGAGCGGAGTTCGTCCATGTGATATATCAAGACAGCTGAGAGTTTCACATGGATGCGTTAGCAAGATTCTTTGCAGGTTCTACGAGACGGGCTCCATTCGACCGGGAGTAATTGGTGGAAGTAAGCCCAAAGTTGCGACAGCTCCTGTTGTGAATAAGATAGCGGAATACAAACGACAAAATCCGACAATGTTCGCATGGGAGATAAGAGATCGTTTGCTCAGTGAAGGCTGCTGTTCCGCAGACAATGTTCCAAGCGTGAGCTCCATCAATAGAATTGTACGCAATCGAATCAACAGCGCAGATAAAACTTGCCCAAAGTCGGAAGGCAGTCCCACAGAAATGAATGGTGTTGTAAAAGCGGAACAAACCCAGTCGCATCACGGCCATGTTCTCGGCCCTCATGCTAATCTGCCAAGAAGTGCTCAAGGATCGTACTCTATCAGCGGGTTGTTGGGGATTCCACAAAACCATGCGGGAGCAACAAAGCGAAAACACTCCGTTGAAAGTACTGGAAGTACAGGTATGTATTCTTTGGAAGTTGCTAGCTTTCTTTCATTTTTATGTGGTGAAGGACAGATGAAATTGAACACTCTTATGTGCCATGTTGATACAAGGTTCGCGCGCGCGCCAAACTTTTTAATGCAGTAAAAAACGTGATCATAGAGAAATTGAGACTTTTAGGGATTCGTTTACTGTGTCAAGAAGCTTATCGACTTTATGAACTTTGACTACAGCGTTTGAGCGGTGAAAAACCGAATTAACGGTTTTATCAAGTATGCTTGTATGCATAGGAATTTGAAGGAACTTACTAAACACGGCTACTTTTGAGTACGAAGCACTATTTCATCCGTTTCGAACTAATAGCGTTTCTATTTGCCTTAATCTAATCCCACTCACGGACTGAGTAAACACAATTTTAACCAGCTATTCCCGTGACTTCTGAATTTTGATATATAGAATGTTTTGATTTATCGCTTGTTCATTTCATAGTAATTATGTATTTGCATACGATTTTTATTTTAAAAAGTTGTTGCGTTGTAGCTAGGTCTTTGGTTTTTAGTTTTCTCTCTCAACTAAAGGCCGTAATTCGTGTTTTATATATTGTCGGTTTATAAGGCTAAGTAAAAAAGAACAAATTTTTGTGCATAAATTAGGGCTCACTTCTGATAAGTAAGTGAAATTTTAATGAAATCAACAAGTGGTTTGTGTATTTCAGCACAAACTTACTGTAGACGGCAGTTTTGTTTTATTTGTAAACTGACAACAGGTTGGCGAATTTTGAAACAAAATAAATAAACTTCACAAATATTCTGTTTTATTAAACTAAGGATCTGATATAAAATTAGTACAGTTTGAAAATTTTTACTGTTCAAAAAAATCAACAAAGATGGGATATGGTAATTCTTTATTTATGTTGTTTATGATGGTGGATTAGTATGTCTGGAAATTTTTTATGGAGATTTAAATTCTGTTTTTGTGGTTTTCTCAGCAGTTGTAACTTAAAATAAGTATTGGAGTTTCCAGTGTATTATATTTTGCTTGTGGGATTTTTTACTTTATAAAAGATTTTGTTCTTAATAATTTTGTTCTTTCAGGGAGCCAAGAGTCAGAAGAAGTACAAGCAGAAGGTGATGTTACATCTCCTACTGGAATTAAGCGTATCAAAATGAGAAGAATTCGCACCACCTTTTCTGGGGAACAAATTGAAGAGCTTGAGAAGACGTTTGACAGAACACATTACCCTGATGTATTTACCCGTGAAGAGCTGGCTCATAGAGTGGATCTGTCAGAGGCAAGGATACAGGTACAGTCATTACTGTTTAAGCTGGAACTACAAAGAGACTAATTTTTTATCAATTAACATTTGTACAAGTCAGCACCACAGTTTGAATAAAATTATGGAATATATTACACTGGTTTTACAAGCATGTAGCATCTTAACCCTGCAAAGTGACAAATACTCAATCTTCTATATTGTTAGTTTTTCTTCCTGACAAGAAATGACCATATAGGCATGGCACATTTTTTTAATCTTCTTTCTTTGCCATAAGCCATAAATCTAACCCAATTAATATTATTTGGATAATAATCAGCAAGAGACACTATTCCAGCTTGGCAGTAATTGACTAACCTTTTAACTGTTATCTTACCATTACTGTGTTAACTGTAACTTGTTTGATTGTAATTAATTAATTGTTTAAGGTGATTTGAGTTGCTTTACTACTTGGTGAATCTTTGATGTAGAAAACTGTATAATGCATCTCCATCTTTTATTTATTAATGGTGGTGTGTATGAATTACAAGTAGATGGTGTCTGCAGTCTCACTTTTTGTTTTAAGCTAGGTTGATTAATAAAGCAATGTATCCCCAGGTCTATCTGCCTCTATTAAGTTTTTTTGTATATAATCTCTTGACTAACAGGATTACACTTTAGGAAAAAATGTCAGCAAGTCCCAACTAACCTAGCTGTTATACTGTTTCCCAGCCTAACTAGTACTTATGTCTTACTGGGGCGTATGTAGACTCTTAAAAGGGACTTACAGACACAGGACAATAAAACTCAGCAGTGTAGTGGCCAAATGGTTGTGTTCGATTTACAGTATAATCACAGGGTCTTCAACCCTGCCACTGGCCCGACCACCTGGGGGGGGGGGTTACTTCCTTATGGGGTTATATAGGTATGTGCAGCCCCAAAGGGTATGGTTTTTCAGCCGTTTTAGTCATAAATAGGGTATCAATTTTAGCCATTTTGCCTCAATTTTGGTACTAAAAAATTAATAGGCTACCGATTTTTGAACTCTAGTCTTGAATTTGTTTTTTAGAAGAAGTTACTTTTTTCAACTTTTGGTCAGGTCATAAATAGGGTAGGGAAAATTGCATATATTGGGCATAAATAGGGTAAGGGTTCTGGGAAGCGGGCCACACACCCCTACCTGGGAAGTTGGGAAAATGTTAGAGCTGCAAAGTGAACAAGCAGCAGTTCGTAATCAGAATCCATAGAAAATCTAAACAAAATCTTGATTTCATCAGCCTTTTAACCAGAATGCATTGCATTGCAACCAGAGTGCACTGTGCAGCCTGTACTTTATTCATCTATTCCACACTCTACATATATTATAAAACTTCTGTTAGGAGAAACACTAAATTTAGCCATTTTCAAACAATGCAGTCATGATCAATAGCTTTGCCCCTTCTGAAAATTAGGTTTACCCTTCTAACCATTTTTATTTGTAACATTTTACACTTCATTGTATTAGATAGGCATAAACAAAGCAAAATATCTGCATCAATCTCATAGCCTTGGGATAAACAGATGAAATTGAATTTAAGTTGGTTGTATCCTTGTTACCATTATTTTCTGCACGCTATGAGCCATTCTACTTCCTGCATTGCTAACCTTATCTTTACCTAAATAATTCATGAAGTTAATTGAGTACATTTTGTTATGATGGAATGCATATAAGAAATTCTTCAGCTTGCATTCTCAATTTAAGACAGAAAAGACCTTTTTCTTTTGTCACAGTATCTGTTCATTGTATATAATTATCTGAAATGTTTGAGTTTTTGAAACCTATGTAATGTACTACATTTTTAAAAGCAGTAAATCTACATAGGTTTAGGCCAGTAGTTTTAAGTTTGGTTCATAATAACGATGGAAGCAGAGATGGAGAGAGTGATGGATGCTACCAGAGTTATTCAAGTAAGAACTGACATGATAAAAACAGAAGAAGTTACAGAAAAAAAAGAATCGTCCTTTCCTTCTGTATAACCTGCCATCGATATTTGATATTGCTAATGTCTCCATTTTTCAGGTTTACAGTGGAATGCAAGACTTCCTCTACCTCTGCTTCCGTCTTGGCTTTTACTTCCTTCACTTGTGTGAACCAAACTTTATAGCTTGTGTACATTACTGCCTTACGCTAGAGAATTTCATGTATCTTCAATTAAATTTTTTAAGCCTATTAAACTTTTCAGATTTCTTGTAGACCTGTAATTCTGTTGATCCATATATTTTAGGAAAAGACTTTGCCAAATTATTTGTTTTCTAGAATTGTATGCAGTCGTCATAGTAAAGTATCTAGAAAAGAAAATTAAATTGGAATTTTAAAAATATTTTTATGTTTATCAGTTGATATTGGTTGCAGTATCAGATATTTAAAATATTTTGGTTTAAGTACTAGAAAACGTCTACACAGGGCAGGTAGTTTATGTTTAATGTCTCTGTAGGTTTGGTTCTCTAATCGCCGAGCCAAGTGGAGAAAAACAGAGCAAGATAAATCTGGCATGACTCTAGAGAATATCCCTAACCAGACAACATCTACAAATCTTGTGCCAGTGGGTAATGGTTACCCTGCTGTAACTGTCAACAGTCCTTTGACTGTTACTCCAGTGACAGCCATTGATTCAGCGGCAGTGCAAGCTTCATTCCCTCCCTCTAGTGAGGTAAGTGCCAATATTAGACTCCTTTTTGAATTCTCAGTTACCACTGATTACGACTACAGATTCATTCACATTTTTCTCAATGTTTTTTCTCACTAAATATTTATAAATACCAGTAAGACATAAGTCTTACCTTAAGCAATCGAATGTATGTGATGAAATCCAGGCTTTGTTCATGTCATGGAAAACCTGGTAAGTCATGGAATTTCAGAATTTCATTTTCCAAACCTTCAAAGTCATGAAATTTTGATTAGGATTATAAAAAGTCATTGAAAAGTTGTACATTTGGATAGGATTATACGAAAGCAATTACCTGCAGAATAAAAAACCTCATAATACTTATATGTAGTATTTCAAATAACTGTTGTTCCCTTCATCTTGGCTAATGTTAGACCTGCCGACTCTCCTGGTTTTACTGGTAGACTGCCAATTTGGAATTTTCAACCAATTGTTGTTTAGTTGTTCACTTGGCACTTATAGAAACAAGTGCTGTCCTGCAGCAAGACAAATGTAATTGTGCCTTACCAAAGTAGCAACCACTCTGTGATGATTGAACTGCAAGCTGACCGGGGAGGGAAGCCCCCAGATCCCCCATCCCTCCCCCTAGAAAACTCACACCTTTCGCATTGGCTTAATTACACATAACCATGACCAGCATTTGGAGTGAAAAAAGTTGGGGTCTCTATGTTGAGGTTGGCAGGTCTGTAACATGCAAGGAAAAGACTAAGCTTAAAAAACTTTTGTAGTAGGTTTGGAAAAAATGACCAGCTTTAGGTCATGGAAAATTGTGTTCAAAAGATCATGGAAAAAGTCCTGGAAAGTCCTGGAATTTGAGAACTTAAAAAGAGCATGAGCCTTGTGCTGTATATTCATTTGATATGAAGTCCTTAGCATCAGAAGTTATGTTAATATTGCTGAGCAATGAAAATCTGTATAGTCACTGAAATCAATGATAACTGTGAATTTAACAAGGGTTTATTGTCTGTGCTGTTATCAAAGGAATTTTCTTGCACTGTGATGTTATTCTGATAACACTTTGTTCATTGTGAGTAACGATAAAACTTGATTAGAGTTTGCACCTTTTGTTAGCAGTTTTAATTATGCACTATACAATGAAAACTAAGTAAGAAATATTTGGAACAAATTTAGAAACGATAATCACTTCACAAACTAATAAGAACATTAATATTTATTGCTAATACTAAAGGTAACATTGTGTGATTGCTTAACCAAGTAGCTTAAGTGCACTGACCTGCAAATATGTGGTCTAATAAATGTCAAATTGATACTTAACTAATAGCTCTTACACTGTCGTGGCACCCTTATCATATCAAGTCTCAGTGGCAAAGCTGTGCACAACTAATAGATACTAAAAGAGCACTGAAATTGCTCTTTATTACCTGAAATGTGTTTTGTTGCCAATTTGCAGTTCTTGCAGGACCCAGTGTTGCCAAACACTTGGCTAAGGTCATCGGGTGCACAACGCAATGTAAGCATTCATCCAGTGTCCCATTAACATGAACTAATATTAATCATTAATACAGTAACTGTTGTCACTGATATCTTGACATGATAACTTATACAAGCATGCTGGATATATTGGACATATAATGTTCTAATAGTTAATATTTTTAATATATTAAGGAAAAAACAAGTGTAAACTGTACAGTACTGCTTTTACAGTGCAAAGTTGGCATTTTAGCATTTAATTTAAACCTTGGTTGTATTGATCAAGACATGGGGGAAATTGGTAGTTGGTACAAATCTCAGTGAAAATCTTATTTTGCGGAGGGTGCAGAACTGGATAACCTAGAGAAAATCCCTTGCAGTCAGGTTCAGTCTGCAAAGCTTGTGCTATTTACAGAGTCAGATGCAAAATGCAAACCCCAGTCAGGTGTAGGAGGCATGACCACAAACCACTCAGCTATACTACAAACTCCTTATAATATAGATACATGTATTAATCTTTATCACTTTTATTTCCTGTATTGGTGTTTTAATTAAAAACAAAACAAGCAGCTTATCAGAAGGAAGAAGAAACTAACTAAAGATAATTAATGTTTTGGTCAGGGGTGTCTATAGGAATCTTGAAAACCAGTTAAATTTTGGTGGCTAAAAAGGCTATGAATTTATAAGCAGCAACTTCTCCTCAAACATTCTCATCCAGAAACTCTTTAAAACATCTAAGTCTCGCAATGGGAGCTAACTCTCTTTCTTCTTTATTTATTACAGTCTGTTCAAGTCAAAGCTGAACTAACTGAGCTAAAGCCAGTAGCTGAAACGGCAATCAATATGCACCCAATGACTATGCCAAACACCCATCCACAGAATCCACAACCCATGGCTTGGCCACCAGCACACCAGAACACAACTTACATAGCTATTCCCACAAGTAGTGTTATGCCTCCACCACAGAATGTTCAAAACCAGGCTATGCCCGCACATGGCTCCCTGGCCATAAGCTCAGCCAACACGCCATCACCAACACAATCAAGACCAAACAGTGAACACTCAGCTCCATCAACTCCAGTTACTGCCTCACCGACTACCACAACTCGTAAGTTCAAATTTCTTTTTTATTAAACAGTGGCTATTGAGGGACTCATAGGGGTTTGCATTTATGCAGTTTTGAGCTATTATTCTTGCAGTTTTATCGAAATATTCTTTTCAACCTGCAGTAATACTGTTTTACACTGCAGCCTGCCTTGTTTTGTACAGTGAAGAAAGTGTTTCTGGGTTATTTTTGTTTCTGTTTTCAGCATATCAGCTTTCACAATCAAACTGTTTTAGCACAATCATAGTTAGTAGAGTTAAATGGTTAGGAAACTTGGTGGCTTTCTTTGTTCTATGTTTTTGTTCTCTCTTTCCCT
>JAOEJH020509791.1:0-11729 GCA_025448215.2 Palythoa grandis
CTGTGGGACTCTATCTTCGAACAGCTCGCCGCATGCTCCGATTATTAACAACCACAAGAGCCACAATTGTGAGTCTACCAGGATTTAATTCACCTTGGATATCACACCATGAAGCCATGATGCAATCTGGAGTTCATTTCGGAGCCATAGTCCTCACCATATATATTGACACTTGAGTATTTCTTGTATAGATTAGCCTATTTTAAGGAAGATTCACTGTTTGGATAAAGCTTGAGATAAACAAAAACGAAGTGCAACTGAATCATCACAATCAAGACTGCCCAGTTTATACGATTTGCAGAGACTGTCACATTCCAAGTTTACCCATACTGACTCTTTGCCAACTAGGGATCCTGTAGAGGCCATTAATAGATGCACAGATACTTGGCAGGTCGAGCTTAAGGCTGAGTCTAGTTGGTCCAAACATGGAGCACGGAAAAACTCGTCATATTGTGTTGGCAAGCAATACTGCATACCTGAAAGGATACCCGAGGTCATGAACTTCTGCATGATTTGTATTTCCACATCATAATAAAATTTCGGTTGTGCCATCTAGGCCTAAAACTTTAAAAATTTCTATAATAAAATATTTCTAAAAATAACCTTTTCGGAGATACTCTCCTTCTTCAATTATAAAACAAATAAAATTAATGAAATATATATACGCGTACTACATGAGGTCATCTGGGAATCACACTATTGCTGATGGTGCTAATAAAAAGTGAACTGTAGAATCTGAACAAAAGGTGTAAACAAAGAGTCCAAAAATCTAGATCATAATAAATGCATTTGTTACGAAATTTTTTAAAATTTTTAGGCCTGAATGGCACAATCAAAAACTTATTACAATATGTGCACCATTAATCTAATATTGAATGTGACAGCAGCCCTACGGACAGCTGATGTGTGGTACTTAAATTTGTTCACCAGTAGAGGCTGTTGTAGATCAGTGGTAGAGCATCCACCTGGAATCCAACCAGAGTTCAGAGAATTTTTTCTGAGTATTTATTTGCTGTCTTATTAAAATAAAATTTACTCTTTCATTACAAGTAAAAGCCAGCCACAACATTAATCTAACACTGAAAAGTGATTGAATAGATATAAAACATATGTGTGTATCATATTTTTTGTTTTACAGGAGGGACTGGAGAGTCAGTCTGAGTGTGAACAATGCCCAGGTGGTTATTACTGTCAGGGCGCTGGAGTTGACAAATTTCCCAGTGCAAACTCTGGGCAATGCCATGCAGGTTTTTACTGTGTTGAAGGAATAGACACACCGAGACCTTCAACTGCTTTTAATGGTGTTGGCGGTGTGTGTACGAAAGGACATTACTGTCCTGTTGGTACCATTGAACCTATTGGCTGTCCAAATGGAACATTCTCTAATGTGACACAGCTTGAAACACCTAGTGACTGCACGCAGTGTTCGTATGGGCACTACTGCTTAGAGTCTAAGCTTACCAAACCAACAGGTACAATAATAAATCAGTTATTAATTATTGATAGCAATGGACAAATTCTCAGCATTCTACAATTGTTCTATTAAATAAGCATACCAGGGCCTAGTTTTTAAAAGAGCAATTAGCACTAACCTAGCATTAGCATTTTGATTTATCTTCCTATTTCCGACCTAGAGACTTACTTGGGCTGCAATTCTGGTGTTGAAATGTTTTTCTTTAGAAAACTGAACAGTACTTTATATACAGAGTAAAAAAATTAATGATAACCCAATTTCAAAGACTTTGGTAATAAATATTAAAAACCATCGTTTTTAGTTTTTATCGCTAATGATATCCAAAAACCAGCCCAGGTGAGTAATTTTAAGGTTTGTTCTTGTTTGGCCACTTCTGAAAGTTAATCTTGCTAGTTTCTCTTTTTTATTAGATGAATGTGATCCTGGATTTTACTGTTTGAGAGGCTCCAATACTGCACGACCTCCAGTCAAATCTGCAACTGGTGGGCCCTGTCCAAAAGGTCACTTCTGTCCAAAAGGAACTGCTTTTCCTCTAGGTTGTCGTTCTGGCACTTATAATCCAAATGAGGGAGAGGCAGAGTGCTTTAATTGCCCACAAGGATACTACTGCCCAGAAAACTCAACATCCTATGCCTCATACCCATGCCCCGAAGGACATTTCTGCCCCAATGGGACCAAGTTTGCCACCCAGTTTCCATGCCCAAAAGGTTACTTTAATAACAGAACTAAAGGTAAAGAACTCGAAGACTGCTTTGCTTGCCCTGGTGGAATGTTTTGTAATAGTACTGGACTTACAGGGCCAACTGGTGAGTGTGCCCCCGGCTGGTTCTGTGTCAGAGCAGCATGGTCTCCCAGACCAGTTGATTATGATAATTTCACTTCCGGTGATTGTCTTTGTCCATCAAATTCAACTGGTGGAGAATGTCAACCAGGTTTTTACTGTCCACAAGGCTCCTATGAACCAAAACCTTGCACTGGTGGTCATTATTGCCTGTTTAAAGGATTAGATAAAGTGACGGGCAAGTGTGAAGCAGGCTTTTTCTGCACAAGTGGTGCTTTAATGCCACGTCCTCGAGATGGGATCACTGGTGATGTTTGCCCTCCTGGACATTATTGCGAACTTGGAACTACCACTCCTAAACAGTGCCCGATGGGTAGATTCTCCAACAATACTGGTAACAAGAATGTCAGTGATTGCATCCCTTGTACTGAAGGCAAGTACTGTTCAGGGCTTGGTAACATCAAGCCAGATGGTGAATGTGATTCAGGATTTTATTGTCCCCAAGGGCAACATCAGAAGCAGCCTTTTAGTTGTACAAAAGGTCACTATTGTGAACAAGGCAGCCCAGCACCTGTTGTCTGCCCCTCAGGAACGTACCAGGATGAAGTTCAAAAGGACTCCTGTAAGACCTGTCCAGCAGGGTACTATTGTGACAACAAAGATGATCTCAGTTCATTCAGTACTTATGTCTGCCCCAAGGGCTACTATTGCCCTAATGGCACACAGTATGCAACCCAGTTTGGTTGCCCCAAGGGAACTTACGGTAATGAAACATTGTTTCACAGTGCTGATCAGTGTACCAGTTGCCCTCCAGGAAAATACTGTTTAGGTAAGTACAGAGTTATTTAGGATGTAAAGTAATAAATGAGAATAATTCTTCAATAGTATGAGCATTAGCATTAGTATTATATTTATATTAGTATTATTCACCAGGTACAAAATATTTATTGAATTATATACATTAAGTATAATACATATATTTGCATTATATTAACGTAGTATATTATGATGTATATATTTTATAAGCAGAGTTTTGTTGAAGCAAGTACATATAGAGAAAACTGAAAGATTTATTATGTGATGTTTTGGGGTCCTCATGACTCCATTATCAAGTGAGCCGGACTGGTCTCTTTTCACAGAGCAATGAGACCGGCTTAGAGGAGTCTTTGACAATTTCAAGTATCCCAAACACCTTATTGAGACAGCAAATGTGTTGTAGATAGGAAGATAAGCATGGAGTCAAGGGAGTTATTGGACAAGGGTGAAGGGAGTTATTGGATAATGTTAGAGTCATTCTACCTTTGAATGACCAAACTGCAGCCAATATTGTTAAACGGAAATTAAACGATCTAAGCTCAAAATTGAACTCTGTAATTCAACCTGTGTTGGTCAGTCATAAGCTCAAGAGAGAGATCTGAAAATGCAAAAGTCCAATCCTTCAACTGTTAACCAACAATCTGTTATATATCATTTGAAATGTAATCTCTGTGACGTGGATTGTGTAGGATGTACTCGTAGAAGGACACAAAAAGAAAACATCTTTGTTTGTAAGCAATGCACTCTTGAACATAATTGTAAAATACCTGAGCGAGCGGTAAACATTTAGAGTAATTTACAATAAAATGTAATGATTAGTTTTAGCCAGTCTTTGCTCACATTAGTGATAGGGAAATGGTCCCTGATATAAACTTTCTTGTTCAACAGGGTCTTCTGATAATTACACAGATGACTGTGAAGCAGGTTACCATTGTATACTCCGATCTCACACACCTACACCAACAGACAAAGTCAGAGGGCGTGAGTGTCCAGAAGGACAGTTCTGCATTAGAGGAACACCAGCTCCAGAGAACTGCCCACCTGGCACATATTCTAATGCCACTAAGCTGCGTGCTGTAGAGGAATGTATTGATTGCACACCAGGGAAGTTCTGTAAAGATGCTGGTCTAACAAAACCTAGTGGGGACTGCTCACCACGGTATTACTGTAACGGAAAGGCTAGCCAACCAGCACCTCAAGATGGCGTTACAGGGGGCAACTGTACACCAGGTCATTTCTGCCCCGAAGGAACACCCAAACCCATCCCTTGTTTGGTAGGTACACGTGTCTGTTAAATGTTTAACCTAGGTCTGTAAATTCAAACATTGAAGAATATCTTGATTAGTTGTACTATTTCCAAATGGCTGCAGGTGCCCATTATTATACTTATTAAAAAAACACACCTCCTAAGTGAGCCGACCAGTGTTACGGAGAGTCCTGGGTTCAAATCCCATCTGGAACTCGGATTTTTTCCGAGTTTAAAATTGATGCAAGTATTTATTACGTTTATTTCTAACAAGGCTCACTTAGGAGGTTGGTTTGGTTGCATCGTTGATATGCTTTAATGTGACTGCGTGATGCAGTTATGAGTCATATGCGTTTGTTGAGATTTGGTTATGTGACCGCGTGATGCAGTCGTAGCCAAAGACCCACATTTCACCCTTGCTCACTAAGAGTTCCCAGTAGCTCAGTGGTTAGAGCATCCGACTGGTCTTACAGAGGGTCGTGGGTTCAAATCCCATCTGGAACTCAGATTTTTTTCCGAGTTTAAAATTGATGCAAGTATTTATTACGTTTAAAAAACACAGCCTGTTTTATCTCCAATTATAGTGGATAAAGAACTGTCAATAAATTGTTGTTGTTGCAAGTTTGCAGGTAATTTGAACAAATTATTGCTAAATGCAAATAACATCTTTTTGATTATACAGGATGGTTCATATATGAAAGAGCAGCTTGCCGAGCAATGTGTTGACTGTCCCAAGGGTTTCTTTTGTGTCAATGATAAGAGTCAAGATCCAAAGCCTTGTCCACAGGGATACTACTGCCCCACACGAACTGGCTTTAACTGGCAACCTTGCCCCAAGGGAACATATGGGGATACAAGTGGGCTAGCAAATGAATCAAGTGAGCTTAGGATCAAATTTAATATTTCTATTAATGACTATGTTATTTTTTTTATGGTAATAAAAAAGTTGGAGTTTTTCATTGTTATTTAAATTCACCCGCCTATTATAGATAGGCATTTCACCAATTTAGTATTTACCCTGTTTAAGTACATATGATGGAAAGCTTAAGCAATTATGATGGAAAAATCAACACATAGCGAGAGTTTACTTTGAAGGCAGAATTAAGTGGTATGTTCTAACAGAAGTTACTATTTGCAGGTTGTCGTCAGTGTGGTGCAGGAATGTTCTGTGCCTATGCCAATGCCACTTCAGAGACTGGAGTTTGCAGTGCTGGATACTACTGCCGCCAGGGAGCTGATACACCAACCCCAGGAGTGGGTGCAGCGGGAGATGCAGGTCCATGCCCTGCTGGAAGCTACTGCCCTCTGAAAACAGGCGAGCCCAAAAAATGCCCAATAGGGCACTACTCTAACAGAACCCATTTAAAGAATTCATCTGACTGTGAATTATGCCAGCATGGGCACTACTGTGGTGCAGCTGGCCTTACAAATTTCTCTGGCCCATGTGATCCAGGATTTTATTGTCTTCGGGGGTCTGAAGTACCAAATCCACCTCACGTTACTTTAACTGGAGGTCCGTGCCCTGAAGGGCATTTCTGTAAGAGGGGCACCTCATATCCTCAACCATGCTTGGAAGGAACATACAACAACCGTACAGGCCAATCTGAATGCCAGCAGTGTTGTACAGGTTATTATTGTCTTAAGGGTTCTAAATCCTGTGTACTGGAGTGTCCAAAGGGACATTACTGCCCCCTTGGTACAACGCAAAAGTATCAGCACCCATGCCCTGCAGGATATTACAATGATGGAATGAGGAGCCAAAGCTTAAGGTGGGAAGTTTAACTTTGACTGTATTTACTTATATTTTGTGTCACTTATTGTTGTACCAGCTTTCAATATGAACAGCTCTTACTTTTATAACATCGAATTTCATATTCTTTTTGCTTAGGTTATGAGTTTTATATAAGGTTAAAGGAAATGAGTTAAGTTTCTTTGTTACTGTATTGTCTAAGGTGTTTTTTTTTGCAATTTCTAAATTGCATTTAGGCAATTACACATGACAGGAACGTTTAACTGGTGCTAGCTACTGCAAGTATGTTGTAAACCATGTTGCATCATTATTTTTATTGTTATTACAGTGACTGTAAACCATGTACGCAAGGAAAGTTCTGCAATGCTTCTGGACTACCAAACCCCACAGGTGATTGTGAAGGAGGCTGGTACTGTATTCAAGGGGCAATATCAAGTAAACCCATGGACTATGGTGTTATTGGTTACTGTAACAGCTCACAGGCTTGCTTTTGCCCAAATACCACCACAGGGGGAAAATGTCAACAGGGTGAATACTGTCCAGCAGGATCGTCTACACCAATTCCTTGTATGAAAGGTTAGTCACCTGGCCACTGTAGTATTGGTAGAAAAAATTGTTAATAAAGGTTCAGGGCTAGGAAGTTTAATAGACTTTAAAAAAAGGTGTCATGGAAGGGTGTTTGAAACCATACAACGTTCTATGGACTCTACTTTGGTTGAAAACAAAGGGGAAATGTCAGTGCTCCCCAATCTTATCCCTTCCCCTTTCCCTTCTTTTACATTTTTTTGGGTTATCACTTTCAGTTGAGTTTTTTGAACTCATTTTTATTTAATTTTGTGCAGCACTTTATGCATGCAGTAAACGTCTTCAAAGAGAAAAACAGGACAATGATGAAGTATAGGAAAAAAGGCAATGGAATTATGCTATATGAGGGGATGGCAAAGTAATGTTAACAACTGAGCTGCAATTAACATTCATCCAGTGACAGAATGTGATAAATATTAAGGCTATGCTTTCTCTAGTTGTATTTTCAGTACTCAAACTCCTTGTGAGTAACCAAGGTTGCAGTAGAGTGGATTTTGGTTTGATTTGCATTGAGTAAAACAAGTGTAAAATAATTAATAAATTTGTAACAGAAAATGTGCACTAGCTCCAAGTCTTTACTTTATTCCTTTGTCTTTTCTCTTGTGTACCGAAACTGTTTTTTAATGATTGTCACATCAAGTGAAGGCCAGCTGTTACATTAATGTATGCTAAACTATATCTGGTTTGTTTGTCACCTCATTTTAATTTGATGACTTTAAATAGGTCATTTCTGTGGCAATACTGGATTATCAAATGTGTCTGGATGGTCACATCAAGTTAAGGCCAGCTATTACATTAATGTATGCTAAACTATATCTGGTTTGTTTGTCACCTCATTTTAATTTGATGACTTTAAATAGGTCATTTCTGTGGCAATACTGGATTATCAAATGTGTCTGGGCCATGCGAAGCTGGCTACTATTGCCTAAGGGGAGCGAAGAGTTCCACACCCAAAGACAATTCTACGGGAAATGTCTGTCCGAAGGGACATTTCTGCCCAGTGGGTACATTTGAGCCCCAGAATTGTCCCTTGGGCAAATTTTCTAATGCTACTGGCAACAAAAGAGAAGCAGATTGTAGGCCATGCCTTGCAGGGAAATACTGTGGAGCACTTGGCCTGGAGGAGCCATCTGGAGACTGCAACCCTGGGTTCTACTGTCCAGGTGGTCAGTCATCTAGGACTCCGTCAGGTTATATTTGTACTCCAGGTCATTATTGTCCATCAGGAAGTCCATCTCAAAGGCCGTGTTCTTCAGGATCATATCAGGATGAGTACCAGCAGGCTAGTTGTAAGCCCTGTCCCGATGGTTTCTTCTGTGATGCAACTATCATGAATGTAACTCACTGTGTACATGGTGTGCAGCTGCCATCTGCTTGTCCTGCAGGCCATTACTGTCCCAGCAACACCAAGTTTGCAACACAATACCCATGCCCAAATGGTAAAACCTTAAACATACTTTAGTCTGTGTTGGGAGTTAGTTTTTGGGACAGATGATGGTTTCACTTTTTTGCTGTTCAATTTAGTGTTACTTAACTTGGATAACACACGTAATTCCTTTTTTTAATTTCAAAGCTTACCTTTATATCCCTCTCCACTGAAAGCCATAAAACAGGGTTCATGCTACCCAGTCCTTCACAGCATTCGTTTAACTCCTTAAACTCATTGAAAAATCCTTAAATGGAACCTTCTTTTTCAAGTGTGCTTGAATTGCCCTTAAATTTTAGAAATTTAGTTTAGGCTCCTTGAAAACTCCTTAAATATCAACTCAACTAAACAACGTTCTGGGCCACACTTTAACAATAAAAATACTACGTCCTGAGTTGTAATAAGTTTGGTGCTCATTAATACCTTTTTCAATAAAACTATGCATACCCGTAAATAAAATTTCTCAATTATAATACTGCTGCTGCTGCTGCTGCTGCTGCTGCTGCTGCTGCTAATAATAATAATAATAATAATAATAATAATAATAGATTTTAAGTGCCTTTTTCTAAGAAAATTCAAAGACATTTAAAGTAACTTACAATGAAAAAGATACCACTTCAGATGAGGTTTTTAAGGGTATTATAGAAAATATGCTTTATAACATATTATAATTCAACAATATTTTTCATAATTTTCGATGAGAATCGATTATGTGATATTCGCTCACAGGACAATATCAGCAAATACAGCAGGGCAAATGTCGCGGCCACTTGAAACAGCAACTCAATTGTTTTATTTTAGGTTGACATTATTTGAAAATGACTGAGAATTCTAAACAATTCAGTGCCTCAAAACGCAAAGAATTCCACAAATTTTTGCTCCAAATGCTTTTAATGGCACCCACCATTCGTTTGGTGAGAAGATTGTTGTTGAATCATAAAATAAATAGACCTCCTCTACGCTATTTTTGTATCGAGATATATTACTGTATTAATAACATATATGAAAAAATTACTCGATTCTGATTGGCTAAGAGAGGAGTGCAGCTTTCGTGTAACACGAGTGCAAAATTGTGTTACACCGGTGCAAAATTGTAACACCAGTGCAAATTACAAATTGAGTCTGATTGGCTTAGGAACTATAGGGATTGGTAAGAACGAATCAAATCATTTGTTTTGGTGGCGTGAAGCACAAAGTTCAAAGGTCAAAGTCTTTTTATTTTGCTGGCAGAGTTTTGCCGGTGTCCACAATGGAACTTGCTCGGTAATTTTGTTATGTATGTTATTAAAAAGTAATCACACGACTTAAATCTTGTTCAATTTGGAAATAATTTGCACTCGTGTTTTAAAAAAAGCTCAAATTGCATTCAACCAACGGGCTTATGCAATTTTGATACTTTTTGAAAAACCCACTCGGGCAAATTATTTCCAAGTTGAACTCCAAGTCTTGTGATTACCTATACTTATCATTGACAAGGTTCCTTGAAAAATCACTTTTAAAAATCTTCAATATTCCTAGAAAAGTCCTTCATATTTTCATTTTTAACTCAGCACGAACCCTGTTAAAAGTTCCTCTCATCAGTTTTTCCTTCCTTCACTTTTTGTTTCACCAGAGGTTTTCCTATATAGTATTCAGTTAAGGTTCTATCTCTGTTGTGTCTCCTTTGGATGCAATCAGATACCATTAACCAAAAATCTTTGGGACATCTTTGAGAATAATACTACAGATTTTAGTTTGTTTAGATTTTAGTTTTTTAAATCTGTTTCGGCAAATCACCATCTTGAGTGAATGCTAATTTACTAGATTTTACACTGCTATAAATACAGGAAAGGTGTTCAGTTTATTTATTTTCCGACACAGCCACCCCTCTTAAGGAAGATTTTCAATTAATTAAAGAGAAAGCTTCAAATATACATGAGAAAGTTGTTGGCTTAAAGGATTTTTCCAAAGGATATGAATTGCCAAGTAAATTAGTAAATGTATTTTGCTTTATATAGGTACATATAATAATGTAACACACATCAGGAAGAGTGAGGAGTGCTCTGACTGCCCTGCTGGCAAGTACTGTGAAGGAACTGGTAACAGAGTTTGGTCAGGTGACTGTTCTGCAGGGTTTCATTGCATTAGTCGAGCCAGTAGGAAGACTCCAGATGATGGTGTGACCGGAGTGGCGTGTCCAAAGGGGTTAGTATGTTTAATAATGTTGTTTCTTTATTTTCCCACTACTACTTTTCTTTCTAAAAAGATGGAAATAAATTTTTGCTGAAGAGTCAGGTTTTAGCTATCTATATTGATGAAATGCCATGATTTTCAATATTAGTACATCAGGAAAATAGAAAGTTGACGTAATAATTACAGTGGGTGAAATAGGGCATGCAAAATACGAAATACAAATTTGAAAATAATAATGTTCAGATGAAAATGAATGTAATAATAACTACATTTTTTGCAATTATAGAATTCTAGGACATGTTGATTCCCATTGCCCTCTAAAGATATTTGTTAATTTAACATTTTGACATAGAAAATTTCTATTAATTGTCGTATAGAAAGTAAGTGAGCTGGGAGGCTTGGTAAAGAAAGGTTTATAGTATCCTAGCTAGCCAAATCCTTTAACTGTACAATCCTGGTGGATCGTTGCAGCTGGTATTTATTTCCAGTCAGTCATCGAAGTAACTTCTTGTTCAAGGGCACAGTATAGTTATCTGACTGAACCTTGGCTTAAATGTTAGACATGCTAACTTCTCAGCCACTGCACTGCCAACAAGTA
The DNA here is from genome assembly GCA_025448215.2 of Palythoa grandis. Lineage (NCBI taxonomy): Eukaryota > Metazoa > Cnidaria > Anthozoa > Zoantharia > Sphenopidae > Palythoa > Palythoa grandis. The sequence goes on from JAOEJH020509791.1 coordinate 10,849, forward strand.
TGTCAACAATAGTATTCCGGTCAAAAAATGGTCAAAAAGCATGTCAGTTAGAAACTTGTTAACTGATGCATAATTAATATAAGCCACAACTTTACTGACGATAGGAAGACTTCACTGTTGTAGTGGTAAAAGATTTTGGTTAGCAGTACTTTTCACCTGTTCATATATTTACATTTATAGCCACTACTGTCCATCTGGCACCCCAGCTCCTATTCCATGTAAGACAGGTACGTATGGACCCACTAAACAACTCGAATCACAAGCCAGCTGTAAAGGTTGTGATCCTGGTCAATACTGTGCAGTAGCAGGCCTCAACCAAACGTCAGGCAACTGCAGTGCTGGATTTTATTGCCGAGGAAGTGCATCAGTCAGCAAACCTGCAAATGATGCAACAGGTAGGTGATGCCCCTTTGTGTTTCACTTTTTTAATACCAGCTTGTGTTAACTGAGTATGCTTCTGCTCGTTATACCGTTAATAAAGGTGGTGACTGTTACATTGGACACTACTGCCCCCCTGGTACAGCTACACCCCTTAAGTGCCCTCCAGGATTTTACATGAACCACACCCGTGCAGCCCAGTGTTATGTTTGCCCTGGTGGACATTACTGTGTCGATGGAGTACACCCACTTCCTTGCCCAGCAGGTACCGATACATCCTTACCAGTTATTTGGAGGTAACCAAATGCCTTGTTCACTCTCAGAAAGTAGCTTTCTATTGCTTTCGTCTCAAAATCATTAAATCATTAAAATCGTTATCATTAAATCAAAATCATTTTATCATTAAATTTACTAAAAGCAGAAATTAATATTTAAATTTGGAATCCTCTAATATGCTGCTTTCGATAATTTTGGGGTAATATTTTTTGTGCTTAGGGGCATAG
>JAOEJH020510884.1:0-11728 GCA_025448215.2 Palythoa grandis
TTTGTTTTGCAGAACTATTTCATTATTCAGAAGCTTTGTTTTTGTAGCTGAATTAGAAAGAAGAGTGCGTATGCTGATGAGGCAAAAAATGTAAACAGAAACTCGCCTATAAACAGAAGGATTTTTGTGACTGATAGCTGTGGGATTATGTTCTGATGGGTTTATAATCTGGGGAAAACGGCAAGCTTATACTGCAAAGTCCTTGGTATATCAAATTTTTGAAATAACCAAATTTTGAGGGAACTACTACACTTGACAATCATTCCACGAATACACATTGGATATGAGGTGATAGATAGCCGACGAGGTGTGAAGTGCCGAGTTGGCTATTTTTACCGAACATCCAACAAGATGTGAGTGGAATAATTGTTTTATTAAATTTCATTCAATTCTGAACAATTAGATATTAATTAAGAAATTACAACAAATTTCTGTTGGATTTTTCACTTTTACAAAACTATTACAAGGTCATACGGTATATGAGCTGATAACCGAGATTAAGTAAACCAATCAGAATGCTAGAAGCACAATATTCAAGGTTCAAAATTTAATAAGTATAGGGAATCATATGAACATGAGTGCATTTCGTGATTTATGGGCGTGAGTGATGTTTTGAAAGTTCCCAAAATTGCAAGTGCCGGGGGTGAGTGCAATTTGAGAACTTTAAAGTATCACGAACAACTATTTAATCACGAAATTCACGAGCAACTTCATATGATTTTTTGTTTATTATATTCTCAACAATGAAGAGTAGATGCTTCAATGATTATCAAGAGACTTTGTTCGTGCTCGTACTCTTTGAGTTTCTCACTAACTTTTTATTCAGTCACCCATTTTGGCCAAACTTTTAACCAGGTGGATTTAGCTTTCAAAGTATTTTGATTTTTTGCATTTTCTTTCTGTTGTTCAACATCCTTTTGGTTTGACAAAGTAAGAGTGACTGTCGGCCATTTTGTTTTTGTTTTCAACTTTGACACTTGCGAGTGCATTTGTCTCCATAGTAACTTCCATATTGCACTCAGTAACCTAAAATACACTCTATAACCTATTTATGCATTCCCAATTATCCAATCAGAAATGAGATATTTTGTTGAGAATATAATAATTAACAATTATTCCATGCATGCGTATTGGATGTGAGGTGATAGATAGCCAACAAGGCGTGAAGTGCTGAGTTGATAAGATACTTAGAAATTATAAGCAAAACCTATTGAATTCTGTTTCACTTTTACAAAACGACCGCAAAATGATGTTTCCATATAAGGTCATACGGTATATGAGCTGAGAACCGAGATTGAGTAAATAAATTAGAATGCTAGAAATGCAATACTTGAGGTTGAAAATTTAATAATTAACAATTATTCCATGAGCACACGTTGGATATGAGGTGACAGATAGCCGATGAGGCACGAAGTGCCAAGTTGGCTATTTTCACCTCATATCCAACAAGACGTGAGTGGAATAATTGTTTTATTAAAAAAAAGACTGGATATATGAGTCAAAGTGATTTTTTAAACTTTTACCCCAGTGGAAGTTGTCATTTATGAGAATCTACAGTTGAGTGATTTGGCGGGCTTTTTGGTGTACGTGCTGATACACATCAAGATTTTCGTGCCTTTCAAACAAGTTCAAAGTTGGATTTTTTGTGTACAACCAGAACTTTGTGATGGTCTGGTTTGTTTTTTCTGCTTGGGTTTTCGAAATGGAATCAAAAACTTTACTGGATTTACCGAATACCGAATTTACAATTACTGGAAACAGTTTGTTTTGTGGTGGTGAACACAGGCAGCGAAAAATTGCAGGATATATTTCTTCCATTTTTAATATACAGTGGCAAAGTGGCGATGTTTATTTATGGAGCAACAGTTACTGTCTTGTTCATGTGTGAAAATACTTCAGTTACTCGTTGACTTCTACTAATTCTTTATTGATTTACTAAATTTGCCTCCCGAGAGACTGCTGACTTATTTTAAAACAAGTTTAGAAAGGTGGATAAAATCAGGTATGTTATATTGATGTTTTAAAAATTTAAGTTAAAATTAAGCTAATGTTTTCGATCAATATGATCATCATCAGGCTAAAAACATCAACATACCTGATTTTATCCATTTTACAAATGTTGGCGAAGATGACTCAATATTGGAATAGATTATGTAGTCTAAGTCGATCCTTGTGGCTTATTTTCTGCCAGAAAAACACCAGTGTTGTAAGTTTACAACTGGAACTGGTTAGATTGAATGACTGTGGCACAAGGACTTGCTACAACAGCTATTTCAAAAAAGCTTGACATCTGAAGGTGAACTCTTGCTGGGTAAATGACGTCATCACTAGAAATGGAGGTCATTTTATAAACTAAAATATTTAAGGAAAGAAAGAAGATTTCTGAAAACAGAAAAATGCAAACTGATTCACTACAGTAACTGGGGTTCTTTCAAACAAAATATTAAAAAAGGAAAGTTGAATTTGATCATAGTATCACTTTAAGGCTGGATTACTTTCTTGACTTATCGTGATTATTTAATATACTGTATTAAAGACACAAAATCCCTAAAATGTTTCATTTTTGCAGATATCAAAGGATAAGAAGCGACCGATATCAGAAGTCACTGAAGAAGCAAAAGCAATCATTGATGAAATGGCTCACAATATGAGCTTAAGTACCCTTCGATTCATGGCATTTTTGATGAGAAAAATTCTTTGTACTCTTTATAGAAAAGTGATGGTCAATGGAGCTGGAATTGAAAGAGTGAGTTATAGCTGTGAGAAGTAATTAAAACCTTTTTTTAAATTTCTGTTTCATAAAAGGTTTTTCATGACTGTGTACCTTATCACAATGCCTTTTACATTCCAGTTGAGACAGGCAATCAAGGATTCTCCAGTAGTCTTGGTCCCAACACACAGAAGCTACATGGATTTCCTTCTTGTCTCTTTTGTCTGTTTTGCTCTCAACCTTCCACTTCCATTTATTGCAGCAGCTCAGGGTAAGTATTCATGAACAGTAAAACTGTGTATAATATTAACCCTTTTTTTGCTGATTTTTCAAGACTTTATAACAAACTTGGAAAAATTGCCAACTACTGAATTTTGTGATACAATAATATAGACTTCTTCTGAATCTACATTTCAAGACAAACAAAACGAATGACTTGTGATGATTGCATAGTGATGAACTGAAAGATTGATCATGGCAAGGTTTGATGAACATAAGTGATATAACTCTGTCAACTCACCTCCAAGGTTTCCTGCCACTTGAATTGCAGTTGAACCCCGTTATTTTGAAGTCCCTAGGGGAAGAGAAAATAGTTTGAAATAACGGGGTCAGCCTTAAATACACTCTGGTGGCATGCAAAACCAAAGGAAACGAATATTAGTTCGAAATAACGGGGTCAGCCTTAAATACACTCTGGTGGTATGCAAAACCAAAGGAAATGAATATTAGTTCGAAATAACGGTGTCAGCCTTAAATACACTCTGATGATATGCAAAACTAAAGGAAACGAATATTAGTTCGAAATAACGGTGTCAGCCTTAAATACACTCTGATGGTATGCAAAACCAAAGGAAACGAATGTTAGTTCGAAATAACGGGGTCAGCCTTAAATGCACTCTGGTGGTATGCAAAACCAAAGGAAACGAATATTAGTTCGAAATAATGGGGTCAGCCTTAAATACACTCTGGTGGTATTCAAAACCAAAGGAAACAAATATTCGAAATAACGGGGTCAGCCTTAAATACACTCTGGTGGTATGCAAAACCAAGGGAAATATATACTGTATTAGTTGGAAACAATGGGGACATTGAAATAACTGAGTCCAAAATAATTGGGTTCAACTGTAATATAGTCCAGGTTATAGACCTCTATCTTAACTGGTAGCAATTTTAATATTTTTTTGTCTTTATTCTTGCATTAAAAAATGAAAAGAATATGTTACTCCAAGAAAGGCAATTAAGGCTAATTTGAATTAAAACTAAACTCTTTAGGTGGACTACTGTCTGATGCTGGGGGCTAACCTGCAACAGATTAATGTCCTGTCCAGGGGGAGTCAATGACTCTCATCTGCTTAACACTATAGAAACCAGCTCCAATGGATTACTAGGCTTGTAAAAGGATTTAGCTTAGCTATCCACCAAGCTAATGGACAAAATTCCACTTCACATTCAAAATATAGGAAACTTGTACAGGATATATGTGACTTCTTAATTAATTATATGCCAGGCAAGTTGCTGTATACTGCTGTGCCCCACTCAATCAAAATCTATCCAAGAGCAACAATGAATTCCAATTAACAAATAGATTCCATGTTGCAGTGCATCTGTTCATGAGGCGATAGCCGAGTGTGTAACTGATGTTCTTACCACAGTTTGACGTCCTCTGTGATCTATTACTGAACAGATGCACAGGCAACATGCAATCTATTTGTTTTATATAATACAGAATTAAACTTTGTAAAGGTGACATCAATAATGCGTCTGTCCTCTAATAGATCATAGATGAGAACCAGTCAAAATGGAAGAATAACTTGGATTATTATATAATCTGAAATAGAATGTTATGTAAATGCTATCATGGTTACCCTAGGTTCTGCACCTGCCTATCTAGTAGATTAGAAGATATCAGCAACCAATGTAAAGAGCAATGACATTACTGAAAGTAGTAATGCAGTACTCACTGTATGGCTTGCCAAATGCAACAGGAAACTCTTGGCCCCATAGGCAAGTTATAGAGTGAGAGAGCCACCTCCTGTTGTGTTATCCTTGAATAAATCATAGACTAGTTTCAGGTCCACCATGTTTTAATGCCACATGTTTCCAACTAACTTTCTGTGCATGCTCATGCATCTACATAAATTAGCATAATACAATATCTCCCCATTTTGGGTGAGCTAATGAACAATAACAGATAGTACTTACCAACTGGTACAAAGCCTATGCTAACAATGACAATCAGATGATCATAGTCCATAACAATAGTCCAGAATGACACCGTGGTTTAACATAGTGTTCATAAACATAATCCATAATAACACTACAATGTAGTGTCCACAATCAGAATTCATAATAACACTGTAATGCAATGCAATGTTTTAACATGCTGATCAAGCATCAAACCGTCCCAGGCTTTCTCTTAGCTTAAGTGATGGTCTTGTTACCCTCTTTGGTCTTGTTACCCCCTTTGGTCTTGTAGCGATGCAGGGTGAGGGTAGTGGTTTTACCTGCACGTCCTGGTTGTGGTCTTGCTTCTGCAGTAGTTGTACTAAGTAGGATCTGTTTCTCCTCAGTGTTCCTTTTGGAGTCTCCTCATGGTAAGATCTTGGAGTGCTAGCAGCTTCCTTTGCTGTGCCTTCAACGTCCATGCCCTTAATATACACATGGTTGTCAGGCTTGAAAGCTGGCAGTGGTGTCCCTGTGTGCCATTTGTTGTAACTATGATGCATCATCTCTCTCTTCATTGCTTCCTGCTCTTGAAGCTTCTCTAGGTTAGGCCACTTTGGTGCTAAGGCAGGTTTTACCATTGGTAGGGTATTTCTCAGTTTTCTTCCCATCAGCAGCTCAGCTGGAGGGTAACCACAGGCTAGTGGTGTAGATCTGTATGATGCAAGTGCTTTCATATGATCACAGTTTTTCTTCAACAGATCCTTAACCGTTTTGACCACTGGTTCAACCTCATCGTTGGAACTGGGGAACTTGGGACTGCTGGTGGTGTGTTTGATTCCCCAGTCTTTCTCAAATAATTGAGAAAACTCTGCAGTCAAACACTGCAGCCCATTGTCTCACCACATCTGCTCTGGGATGCCATGTCTTGCGAAGACATCCTTGAGTTTCTTTATTATTTCCTTGGACGTTTGACTTTTTTAAAATGATGCCTGCCACTTCGACATAATGCGACAAGTAGTCCACTACCAGTACATAGGTTGTCTTTGGTAACTCAAACAGGTCTGAGGCTGCGAGTTGCCATGAACATTCTGGGAAAGCGGTTGGCATCAGTGATTCTGTTCTGCATTCCTGGTGCTTTGCCTAGACTCTGCAGTTGCTGATCATGTCTTGAATTTCTTGGCTGAGATCGGGCCACCACACGGCACTTCTAGCTCTGGCGCTACACTTTGTGATTTCCTGGTGCCCCTCGTGTGTCTTGTCCAGGACCTGTAAGCACATCGCTGATGGTATGACTGTTCTTGATGCTTTCACAAGCAGATTGTGCATGACTATTAGCGATACTCTCTTGCTCCAGTATGGTTTTAACATGCTGCTGAGTTTGTCTTTCATGGGCCATCTTTCTAGGCAGAACCTCTTTAACTCTTTACAGCTCGATTATCTCTTGTAGTCTGGTGTCTGAGACAGGTATTGATTGAATAAAACTGTCCATGTGTGCCTTCATTTCATCATCACTGATGATTGATTCGGCTGCTTGCTCTTTATTCTGGAGTCTGGACAGGGCATTGTCTACACACAGTTCTTTGCCTGGTGTGTGCTTGACCTCCTTGAAGTTGAATGGCATCAATCTGATTCTCATCCTTTGGATCCTGGGAGTTAGTCGGTCTAGCGTGCGAGTCATGAGAATTGGGACTAACGGCTTGTGATCCGTGTTGATGTGTATGGCTTTGCCGACTATGTGGTCACTTGATCGCTTGCATGCCCAGGTGATGGTTAGAGCCTCTTTTTCATTTTGAGCATATAATCTCTGTTGGTGTCATTGCCCTTGAGAGGTACGATATTGGTCACCATGTCTCATCACTTTCCTGCTGTAGTACCACTGCTTCGACCTCGTATGATGACGTGTCTGCAGAGACTTTTATTTCTTTGTTTGCATCATACTTTGCCAGTGCTGGACTTTTTGAAAGAGTTTGCTTAACATCTTTGAATGCATTTTGCTGGGTCTTGTCCCAACACCACATGGCATCTTTCTGTAGCAGTTCTCTGAGTGCTTTAGTCTTGTCTGCCAGATGAAGTGTGAATTTATTCAGCTGGTTGACCATACCTAAGAATGTTCTTACTTCGCTGACGTTCTCTGGGGCTGGTAGGTCTACAATTGCTTTGATCTTCTCAGGGTCTGCTTCTATGCCTCTAGCACATACCATATGTCGTAAGAACTTGACTTTTGGTTTCGAAACTCGCATTTGTTCAGGTTTAGGGTCATACCTGCTTTCTTGATCCTTTGTTGGACTGCATCAAGTTGTTCGTTATGTTCATGTTGAGTTTTACCATGTACTAAAACATCATTAATACTGCACTCAACACCATCCATTCCCTCCAGGATGAGGTTCATGTTCTTTTGGAATTTCTCAGAACCAGAGCTTATTCTGTAAGGCAGGACGTTGAACATGAATCTACCATAGGGCGTTATGAAAGTTGTTAAATATTGTGATTCTTCCAACTGAGGTGTCTGCCAAAATCCAGAGTTGGCATTTAACTTAGAGAACAGTGTTGCACCAGACAACTTGGCTAGTGTTGTGTCTACTGATGGCAGTGGATGTTTTTCTCTTTTGAGTGCCATCAAGTCTACACAGACTCAAACTTTTCCATTTGAACAAACCACAAACTAGTTTTCAGGTCCGCCATGTTTTGATGCCACATGTTTCGAACTAACTTACTGCTCATGCTCATGCATCTACATAAATTAGCATAATGCAACACCTCCCACTAATGATGATCTATTGTTAAGGAAGAAATAACTTGTAACACCACCATGTCTGATGCATGGCATCATCCATTAATACTGCAATGGTTGTTATGTAATGGCAACCAGGGTATCAAAAGAACCCATGAAAATGTAAGCTCCTCACTGCGGTGTTGTGGCATTTATTCAGCAATGAAAGAATGAATTCCCAGACTGCCTGTGATCAAGGTTGGTGTCAAGTTCTTCCTGAGCAAAGGGAAAGTTCACTTTTATGTTGTACTTTAATACCTGTGACTTAGAAATTGTTTCCATGCCCAAATACTTTAATACCAAGATGAAGAAAGCCTGTAGCAGACATGGGATCTTCAAAATCGTTCTTAGATAATGGCCCCCAGTTTGATTCATAGGAGTTCCAATATTTTGCAGCTGACTAGGGATTCCAGCATATCAAATTAACTTGTCGTGCAAGTACCATCAATCAAATGGCATGGTTGAATGAGCGATTCAGACAATGAAGATGATTTTGGTCAACTGTGACAAAATCCCAGAGTTTAAGCATGAGGATACTGTCAGGAAATGTGAAGAATCCGGCCCATATTTAGCCATCTGACTTAGACTTCAATGGATGATGTTAGACAGAACCAGGGAATATCTGGGAACACCCCAAGCCACTCCAGCGTGCTACAAGAGTGTTTCAATGCTCTTTATACTGTTCCCAATCCAAAGGTTTCACCAGAGGTTGCCTGACATAGTGTGAATCAGCCCGAAGAAGAAGTCCACTCTGGGCCCAAACAACACCCAGCTTCTGATACACTGGCAAACCAACCAGCTTTGAGGAGGTCCCAAAGTGTTCATCACCCTACTGAAAGTTGGAGGGACATTAAACACTCATGAGTAGAAAGGAACAGAGAAAGAAGGAGTCAGACCCATCTGATAGCCTTGAACAAACCATAACTCTAGTCACAATGTGAGATGAGTTGTTGGTGTTGAAACCTAGAAAATATTTCTGACTTGTGTTGCAATGTTTGTTTTTGAGTTTTGTGTTTGTTTCTATCCTTACTCTGTAACAAATGCAAATCGAATGTAAAGAGAGAGAAAAGTCTATTTACTATACCCGGTGACCTGTGCATGCCATGAAACCGAACTCTGGTTTGACAATGTTTCTATTATTTATTCTAGTGTTTCTAAAAGTTAACATAATATATATTACAGTATATATTATATATTATAAGACTGAAAAACTTTTGATGATATTTTTGACAGACTTCATGGGTGTTCGAGTTGTTCGACGATTGTTTCGAAGAAGTGGAGCATTCTTTATGCGTCGCTCCTTTATGTCCGATGAACTTTACTGGGTTATATTCCAGGAATATGTCCAGAATCAGTTACAAAAAGGAGACAAACCACTTGAGTTCTTCCTTGAAGGAACTAGAAGCCGTACTGGGAAGTTTTTACATCCCAAACTTGGTATGTTTTACATTGCTTGTGTTTTCCCTTTAAGAAGAGAAAGAACTAAGCAGAACTTAAGCTTGTTGAACTGACCCAGTTTTCATCTTTTGTGGAGAAGGGGGTAGGATTGAAAAAATGAATGAAGCTAAGATCATCCATTTATCAGTAAAATAGATTTAGTTAAATTTTAAGACACAGTGACTTATCCAGGGAAGGTTACCAGAAACGTTAACCCCTAAAGAGATATTTCAAGACAAAAATTATCACTCGAAACCCCGTTAAATCTCGTGGGACCAGATATTAATTTGTTTTCTGAGAAAATAAAACTAACTCAGTATACATGTTGCTAACTGAAAACATACCCGAGAGCTTCTGTGAGTAGCAAGCGAGAGTCAGGACTTGATTTAATAAACGTACATTACAGTAAGTAATTGGAAGTTGTTCAAAAAGGACAATTTTATCCATAAGCATTCGCATCTCCTATATTTCTTGCTGTCATACTTGCTGAATGGACCATACTTCAGGAAATGTCTGTGATAATTTGAAGTTCCCGTCTTAGAAATACTGGCTGTCTTAAGCTTGGTGCTCAAACGGGTTCGAATCCTGTTGAAACCTGAATTTTTTTCTGGCATCTCTTAGATTTTACCTCGAAGAAACGATATCTGTTGCTAAAGTACAATATTTACGCTCATTGGGTAGAAAAAACAAAATATAAACACTTATTAATAAACTATCGAAACTTTGCTCAAAATCAAGAAAATGCCATTTCTAAGGATCTAAATTTGTTTAGTAGCCCAAAATTAACAATGCCAGCAGTTCCAAAGCAGCCCAAAATCAACAATGCCAGCTGTTCCAATGTAGGTCAGAGATGTCTTTTTAGTCTTACCACCTGTATGTGAGTGCATGATTGCGTAACAAAGGACCATCAACATACAGTCTAAACCACCTTAGTGCCTTTTATCACAAGGATTGGTTCCTGTCGTTAATAGCGGAGCTCTCGCGGAGCACCATGGGTAAGAAAATTTGGTAAACTATCCAAAGAGAAAATTTGGTTATGACGTAGCGTACGCCCGAACGACCACCCGTACGGACCCTGTGATCGCAGAGAACCATGGGTAAGAAAATTTGGTAAACTATCCATCAGAGAAAATTTGGTTGTGGAAGGCACTTTCGGCGTTGTAAATGAAATCGGGAGCTCCGCTTTTAGGCTTGCCTAAATATGTATGTTATAATTTACAGTGCAGGTCGGTGATTTGAATCTGGCTCGAAGGACCATGTCGTAAATTATATTTTCAGTAAGGAGACCTTTTGGTTTTTGATGTTTTACTGAAAGTTCCTGTTCTTATACTCTGATTAAGTGCGCACGCTTCCACGTCATCAGTATAATTCACCATCAATTAGTCTTACCACATCCTTTGTCTCACAATCACGCTTTAATTGGTTTACTATGAGTTATTCTTTATTTGCAGGTCTCCTGTCCATGGTGGTCGATCTTTACGTGGCAGCTGGGGTTCCTAACGTACAGTTCTGTCCAATTAGCATCAGTTATGAAAGAGTTCTGGAAGAACCTCTGTTTTCGTATGAGTTGCTAGGAATACCCAAACCAAAGGAGTCTTTGAGAGTATGTTAATGTATCTATTTGTTTTTAGAAGGCATGAGAATGGAAGAAATGTTAGCTTTGCATATCTTGCATAATCTAGTTGATGTTGAGTGATTTTATGTCACACTTTCAAAATTCAAATTGGTGATGAAAAAGGCACAAATATGACAAATATTATATGTTGAAAGAAAAAGTCGGGAGCCAAAGAGGAACATCATTGACAAGAGTCATAAATGTTCCAATTTTGTATCAGTGCTACTAAATATTTGTCGCAGCAAGGATCATCACATTTTAAAAGTGACTTTTTTGTGTTATGAGTATTCCATACACCGAAACTGCCTTGGGTAAGGTAATCAGCCTTCATAATGTTATTTTTTAAAAGCTCCATCCTTTTTCAAGCCTAAGTGGCTCATTGGAGCTGGTGCTTATTCCATTTTCTGTAGCATTTAGCAGAACAACGAGAGTTATACAAGTTTATAGCCCCTAGCAGAAGCTGGTACTCATTTTACCAACATGGTAAGAATAGGACTACAGTCCGAAAAGTTAATTTCTACCATTTTCCACGGTGTCAAACTTAAGAATTTATCAAACTGTTTCTATAGAAACACTGACACAGCGTCCCATTTTATCACATGGTAAGAATAGAAATGAATTAAGGTGGAAAGAAGGCCACTGCGTCACAAATGTTTAAAGCTCAACAGAGCCGGGATTTGAACCTGGGGAACCTGTGGTTGGAAGGTTACAATGTACTTTGATGTACGTAGTGTGAAGAAGCATTCTAGTTTGTTGTCGTTCTCCTTAGGGTTTGATAAAGAGTCGGGGGGTGCTATCTGAAGACTATGGCAGTATTTACGTCTATTTTGGAGAGATCATGAAAGTAAGTCAGTTTGTTGAAGGCCATATGGAACGAGAAGCCACTGCTTGCATTCCAAGGTAATTTGATCATATTTAACTTGTTTTGTTGGCTATCGCAAAATTGTCAGCTAAATATGGAAAGCCGTTACTGCCAAAAGTGATCAGAATTGTTATTTGTATTGTTGAAACACAAACTAATATGTCCGAG